>CM045761.1:130696535-130896535 GCA_025200525.1 Camellia lanceoleosa | reverse complement strand
GATATAGATTACAATGTTAATTTGTTGCCAAGATATCTTGGCCTCCCCATGATAAAAAACACTTTCCTATCGAACCACATGTGGGCTACGGAATTACTCATGTTGGACCAAAGTGAAGGGGGAGCTCCACGAGTTTCTGGATAGTACTGTCCTGGCAATTATGCTGTGGGTATGGTTTTGAATTCAAGTATTTGAAGGAACGACTCCTGGTACGTTACTTTCACTGTGTGTTCAGAAATTAAAGTGGAACTCTCGAAGGTTGCATATGGTTTATGCATGCTCGAGTGTTGGATGCTAATGGGTTTTTTCTACCTTCGCAAATGGGATGCGGTGAACACATGTGTAACGTCATTGCTCACACTGAAGCGAAGAACCAACGCCGATCGACCACGTGTCGTATATATTTGCACAACGCGTTCGTGACAAGCCTTTAACCATGCCGAGCTAATGTTGCATTTGATTTGAAAAAAACTATGGCCTTGAGATAAGTTCTTGTGTGTTGCTTGGTTAGTGTCGAAAGGCAGAGGCGAAGTTATTTCAGCACCCATAGCGATCTTTGACCAACTACGTTGATACAGTGGTGTCGTGATGGAACATAACTGATACTTACATCGAGAATTCGATTGCTACGATCACGACAATCGCCTCAATGATTTTTTCATATCATTCAAAGCATGCAACGATGGATTCAAACATTTTCGCCCACTACTTTTCCTAGATGGCACTTTCTTGAATGGGAGGTTCAAAAGGAATTTACTTGCTGCTACGACTAAGGATGGAAACTGAGGTACGTCTCACACTAACATATATCCTATCACACAATTCCCAAACCACTGACAAGCAGGATTTGATACACATACAACACATATAAAATGCACACACAAATGACCAATATGATTCCACACAGACTTTTTCCAAATGATTTATTTATTGTCAGTCGCGGAGAATGCAATGAACTGGTCATGGTTTTTGCAACATTTATGTAATGTGCTCAGTAAGGACAGGACGTTGACATTCATATCTGTAACATGCCGGGGTACCTGCGACGCTAAATAAGCCTGCACTCGAGATCTCTTTGATCTCAAGTTTCACGAAAGTAATATGAAACGAGACGAGAGTCTAGATTTGGCAACTTTATTGAAAATCCATTTTATTGTAATTTTGTTCAAAATGGATCATACTATCGATCTCGTAGTCGCCACCTAATATTTTGGGAAATTAGAAACCCATGACTCGGTGCCAAGGCCACTGCTCGTTGTAACCAAGGATGCTTGGCTCGAACCTTAGGTATGAGAGGGAAGGTCAATAATGAGCACCCCGCCACCCGATCAAAAGATCGGCCTCTACTAAACCATGATATGACTTTTTATTTTTTTATATGCTCATGTTCTCGATTATTGAATAAATCTCAAATTTACTATGTGAAGCATACAAGTATAGACTAGTTTGCTCAAATTGGAACAATTCAATTTCATAGTTGTTTTCAAAAGGGTTTGAATTTGCCACTTGACAAAGTGGGCTTAAAGTTTGTGAATTTGCCATGTAAAGTGGGCTTAAACGACATTTATTGAATTATTCCAATTCAAACAACAAGCCTTCATCCACAGCATTCATACGCTTATATCAAGTAAGCAAGTAGCCTCATGGTAGAATACTAACACATAGTAATAAATTATGTACAAGCTGGATACTAAAGCATAAAAACTAACATATTTACCGACGCCCCACCTAACAAATACAAAACAAAGTTAGTGAAATATGCATGATCCTATATACGTAAATCCTAATGCACCACTCATGAAATGCAAATAAAGATTCGCTTCTAAGATGTGACATGTGAAATATTATAAAACATGTGATAGCGCACATAATCATGTAGAAATTGATGAAATCCACAAATGCAAATGTGGCCGAATCTTAATGCATAAAACATGGATGTAAAGCATGGATATACATGGCATATCAAATATATACATATGTACAGGTAGAGAAAGCAAGTAAAGAATGGGATAAACAAAAGCGGGGTGGGGAATTATTACAACACTTTAAATATTACAGATCCAAAGGAGATAAATAAAATAAAATAAAATCCTCACAAACACTCAAAATAAAAATTAAAAAAAAACTTCAATTCAGTAACCCATTGGTGCATTCCACTCATTTTCTCCACTGGAAATTGGGCCCAATAAGTAAGCCCAAATTATGAAGCCCAATGTATATCCATCGCTTGAGACCCATGCAATCTCCATTTCTTTCACTAGACAATACGGGTCCTCTTGAAGACCATTTAACGACCGCTCAAGACACACGAGCCAAAGCGTAACAAAGAAGACAAAAGGGAGCCCTCTAGATCCTCCTCTCACCCCCACAAGGTGGTGTAGTTAAGATCAAGATAAGTTGCAAAGATCGTGCTCAAGCGATGATGTTGTGGCTGTGTTTTCTTCAAGCCGTGAGTTCTCAGAGAGAGAGGGAGATCAGGTTGGTCGAGTCACCAAGAGAGCTTCAGCTGTGCATGTTTTTGGTTTAATTCAGATCAATGTCCAACCCGAGAGAGAGAGTGCGTGTGTTGAGAGAGAGATCATGTGTAGAGAGAGAGATCAGAGAACGAGATGCATGTCTCCATGTATGAGTGTGTAGTGTGTGTGTGTATAATCAGTGTGTGTGTGTGTATGGTGTGTGTGTGTATGTCGTGAGCGTGTGGCCTCTCCCTCTCTCTAACTGTGTGTGTGTGGTTGGTCTGTGATGGGTGTTGTGTACACGGGCGTGTGTCGGCCGCCTCTCTAACCGCAAGTGTGTGTGCTCAATGGTGAATGGATTGTTGCCGCAGTGTGTGTGTATTTGTGTGTGCCGCGCAGTGCTCGAGTGTGTTTGGGGTGTTGTAGTATGGGTATATGATGGGTCTGGTGTGGTGTACTATCTGTGAGGTGCCGAAAGAGAGAGAGAGAGAGAGAGAGAGAGAGAGAGAGAGAGAGAGAGAGAGAAAGAGATGGCTTTTGGTTTGGGTATCAGGCTGTGTGTGTATCAGTGTTGGCGATGGTGTGGGGTGCGATGACAACGGTGGTGTGGTGTGTGACAAAGAATGTGGTATGGTGTACTGTCTGTAGGTTGCATGTATATGGCTGTGTGTGTATACCGTGCAAGTGCAGTGGTGTGCATGGTCAGGTGTGTGCAAGGTGTGTTGGGTGTGTATGGCTGTAGTGTGTATGTGAGTGTGGCTACCGGACGGTGAATGCATGGTGTGTTGAGGATGTTGTGTATCTGGTCAGGCTTCATCGAGCAACCCTCTCTCCAAAACAAATTTATGCGTGTGTGTGTTGAGAGTGTATCAGGTTGTGTCCTAGAGAGAGAAAAGAGAGCTAGTGCATGTGTCTGTGTCCTTCTTTATCATTGTTTTCTTCCACCATCCACTCTCACCTGCTCTCCCTTTTTTTTTCAATCTTCACCTGCCCTCTCCTCTTATCTTCCACCGAAAACAAACACCGACCCCACTTTTTTTTCTTTCTCAATGTTATCTCTCAATAAAACACTCTCCACCTATTCCACTCATCTTTCTTTTTTCTTTTCTTTTTTTTTTTTTTTTGGTTTAAAACCGCCCCACTATTTTCTTCTTTTTCTTTTTTTATTTTATTTTCTATTTATATTGTTTTTCTTTTTATCATTTTCTTTTGTTTATAAAATATTTATCAATTTATATAAAACACACCTAAAACAAATATACATACACATAAATAATAAAATATTGGGGATGGCCAAAATGGGTGAGGTTTTGGAATTAAAGCTTCAATTTAATTTTTCTACTGAGGGTGGTCAAAACAAAGTGCCTAAGTCTTAGGGCCGGTCAAAATGGGGTGTCTACAGTTGCCCCTCTTTGACAGAGCTCGAAGTCATTTCATGACGTGAGTGAATGTCAAAGCTAAGACGCACTTTTGACAAGGCCGTAAGACTTGGGCAAACAAACAAAATGCAAATGTAAGTGGTTGAACTCAAGGTTGCCTACGATCCCTTTACAAGGAATCAAATCAACAGAAGTTTAGGGCAAGATGCTAATGATATGCAGAAAATTCAGAGAACTGGACTTATACGCCACGCCGTTTATTATTTTGAAAACCTTATGATCATGCAAGAGAGGAAAGACTCAACCAAGAGAAATCAACATCCTAACACGCCTCACGCGAAGCGAGGAAAGATGGTGTAAACAACAAAGACTCGATGTTTTTAATTGAGTGAATCAAAGACCTAACGCCTCACGCGAAAGCGAGGAAAGATGGTGTAAACAACAAAGCGCGATGTTTTTAACCGAGTGAATCAATAACCTAACGCTGCTTTCACGCCGAAGCGAGGAAGGATGGTGTAAACATCAGCGCGATGTTTTAACAGAGTACATCAACAACCTAACGCGCTTCGCTTAAATGAGGAAGGATGGTGTAAACATCAGCGACTTGGTGTTTTTAATTGAGTAAAACAACAACCTAACGCGTTTCACACGAAATGAGGAAGGATGGTGTAAACATCAGGCGCACCTGATGTTTTTAACCGAGTAAATCAAAGACCTAACGCGCCTCACGAAAAGAGGAAAATAGTGTAAACAACAAAGCACTGATGTTTTTAACCGAGTGAATCAACAACCTAACGCGCTTTACGCGAAAGCGAGAAGGATGGTGTAAACATCGCGCACTGATGTTTTTAACAGAAAGTACATCAACAACCTAACGCTGCTTTCACACGAAAAGAAGGAAGGATGGTGTAAACATCAGCGACCGATGTTTTTAACCGAGTAAAACAACAACCTAACGATTTCACGGAAAGGAGAAAGGATGGTGTAAACATCAGCGACTGATGTTTTTAACCAATTTGGTGGTGTAAAATGCATACAGCGACTCGCTATTTTTAATCGATTTGTAATCCAAACGATTTCACGCGAAAGGAGGAAGGGTGGTGTAAAATGACAGCGCACTGACCGCTTTTTAACCGACGGTAATCCAAACGATTTCACGCGAGAGGAGGATGGATGTAAACATCAGCGCACTGATGTTTTTAACCGACGGTGGTGTAAATGTGATAGGCGCGACTCGCCTTTTAATCCATTTGTAATCCAAACGCTGCTTTCACGCGAGAAGATGAAGGGTGGTGTAAACAGATAGGCGCGACTTGATCGTTTTAACCGACGAATCCAAACGCATTTCATGCAAGATGAGGAAGGATGGTGTAAACATCAGGCGCACCTTATGTTTTTAACCGGTTTGGGTGGTGTAAACAGACAGGCGCACCTGACTATATTTTAACCGAGGTGGTGTAAACAGACAGGCGCACCTGACTGTATTTTAACCTAGGTGGTGTAAACAGACAGGCGCACCTGACTGTATTTTAACCGAGGTGATGTAAACAGACAGGCACACCTGACTGCATTTTAACCGCGGTGGTGTAAACAGACAGGCGACTGATCAGATTTTAACCGGTGGTAAATGCATGCACGACTCCATCAGATTTTAACCGGTGGTGTAAAATGTACAGCGCACTGATCAGATTTTAACCGGTGGTGTAAATGCAGTGCACCGACCAGATTTTAACCGGTGGTGTAAACAGACAGCGCACCTTTCAGATATTTTAACCAGGTGGTGTAAACAAACAGCGCACTCGCCGCTTTTAACCGACGGTAATCCTAACGCATCACACACGAAAAGAGAAGGGGTGGTGTAAACAACAGGCGCACCTACTGTTTTTAACCGAGTGAAATCAACAACCTAATGCGTCTCACGCGAGAGGAGAAGAGGTGGTGTAAACAACAGGCGCGACTCGCCGCTTTTTAACCGATGGTGGTGTAACAGACAGCACACCGCCGCTGTTAACCGATTTGGATGGTGTGAACAGACAGCGCACTACGCCGTTGTTAACCAATTTGGGATGGTGTGAATGCATAAGTGCACCTCGCCGTTGTTAACCGATTTGATGGTGTGAAATAGCATGTGCACTCGAAATGCATGTACACCCGCCGTTGTTAACCGATTTGATGGTGTGAAATGCACAGCGCACCGCCGCTGTTAACCGATTTTAATAATTGACTTATACGCTATGTGGCCGTTTGATGATTGGACTTATACGCCACGCCAAACCGGTTTGATGATTGACTTACACGCTACGCCGGAATTTGATGATTAGACTTACACGCCACGCCGGGCCGCTGATGATTCGACTTATACGCTATGCGGCCGGTTTGATAATTGACTTACACGCCACGCCGGTTTGGGTAATTCATGATTTGTGCAATGCAATGCAATGTCATGGAGTGATGATAAAGCTATGAAGATGGTAACATAGGTGGCAAGCTTTGTGTAAAACACACAAAGCAAGCCACATTTCTACCGACTATGTTTGCAACTTTCCCTATTCTCCAATAGGGTGACACACTAGGTTCGTTCAATTTCCAAAGTTTAGGCCCATACAAGCTAGCTCAACCTATGGCGCTGCCATACAGCTTTCAAGCCGGATACACCTGGGTATTTAAACCAGACTTTAGTCTCGAAATTCAACCTTTATGCTTTTAGGCATCGCCATTCAACTCTAGTTTCCACCGCCTCAATTGATCTCCTAGGAACTTATTACAAACATAGTCGTGACTATACTGCATCAATTGAAGTCATTCGCACAACAAACACTAAAGGAATTGCACCTTTAAAGGATTTAAGGTTTCTAGACCATGAAAGTCATTTAGGCACCACAAACACCAAAAGATTTGCACCTTCAGAGGATTTAAGGTCTCTAGACCCTAAAGTTGTTTGGGCATGACAAACACCAAAGGACTTGCACCTTCAGAGGATTTAAGGTCTCTAGACTCAAAGTCGTTTGGGCACGACAAACACTAAAGGACTTGCACCTTCGTAAGATTTAAGATCTCTTAGACTAAAAAGAACAACAAGCACACTTGCTGCTTTTAACCGATTGAATGGCCACTTGATGCCGCTTTTCTCGATCATATTCACAACTTTCCTATTCTCCAACAGGTGACAGACTGTTGGTTCAAGATCGCACTGAGGCACATATACGCCACCTCAACCTATGGGGCCATACGTATTTCGTCGAGGATACACCCCTAGGTATTTAAACCAGACTTTAGTCTCGGAAATTCCAAACCTTTTGCGTTCTAGGCCTTGGCCATTCGAACTCTAGTTTTCACCGTCGCAGTTGGTCTCCTAGGAACTCATTGCAAACACAACCAATATAATACATAAATATTTACATATCAATACACACATATATGTGCATATGGTATACACATATGCATATACAGACAACATACGCATATATATACGTATATATACACAGATATATACAAGATATATACAGTATATACTTAATAATCGACATATACGACCTAGACACAAACATATACTTGATATATACACAGATGGAGAATATTCCGCTTGTAAATGGCCACGGAAGATGTCAGTATCGAGAAGGCATATTCCGCTTGTCGACGCTAACACACGCAAGAAACACGCAAAAAGAAAGAAAAAACAAAAATGCATGGATGTGGGGATACGGGTTTCAACCCTAACCTCACTGGTCTCGAGTCCTCGACCATCGAACCACGCCACTCTTGTGACAAGATATGCAAACAAATATATATACATATACGAGACATATATACACAAAATCAAAGCAAAAACAAAGAAGAATGCCTCAGACTCTGGGGGTCACCGGGGTCCTCCGCCTAGCCCTCCCATTGGTCCAAAAAAAACTGTTTTTTTTACCAACCCCTGCACCACGCCACCGGGGTCCAAGCAAACCGAACAAAGAATTATTTGTTGTGGGTTCAACCTCGACCTCGGGCTTAGGCTCTCCGAGTCCTCAACCCACTGGGCCAAACCACTGAACCCAAGCCATACTAGTGACCCAAATGTTCAAACAAATATATATAATACATAGTTATACAATACATATACATATATATATATATATATATATACAACTTTCCCGCATCTCTTTCTGTTTTTGTCTTACTCTCTCTTTCTTCATCTTCTTCGAGTGTTGTGTCTGGCGCGCGATTTCAACAATCGCGGCGCCTGATCGACAGGCTATCTAATCCTACCTCGATTGTCAATGATCATCTCGAGCCTTCATCCCTCTTTGTCTTCTTCTGTGGCTTCATCCTCTTCTTAAGTTGAGGCTTGCGAAAGAGAGAGGCAGAGCAAAAGCCTGCAAACTTTCTCTGCAACCTCTTTCTTTTGCATTACTCTTTTCTGCCATGGCCTCTTCACAAGGTTCTCTCATTCTTTTTCTAGACCTAAACGAGTCTACGATAGAGATGACCAATTCCGACTCCCCTAAACCTCAACTACGGGCTCCTCATTCTTCTCCTGTTTTTAACTTTCCAGTGGTGTCAGTTGAACAAATCATGGCGGCCACCGACATCGGCAAACTCAGATACGCCGAGGTCATGTGTGCGACTGCGATGTGCCTCCAACTTGTCCCGCCGACCGCAGTAACGTAACGTGAGGTGCATCGATTGAATGCTTAACTTTCTTTACTTCAACATATGTACAAAGATTCTCGAGGGGAAGTTAGCGGATTGAAGAAACAAAACAAGGAGTTGAAACGACAGGTGACTGTCACAACTCATCATTGGACTACCTTTGACGGCCAGCGAGGGATAATCTCCTTCTAAGCTCGCTAAGGCCGAGACAGAGTCTTCAAGAGCTTCAAGAAGTAAAGATGAAGCGAGCACCGATGGTAAAGTCGCAACGGTTGTGTGCAAATGAAGCCTATTGTAATCTTTTGTCGCCGAAGCTATCATTGAAAACCGAGAAAATGCTACTCTATCTTTTGCTTTTTTGTTATTTTTGTTTTTTTGTTTGTGTCTCGTGATCGGATGTCCTCCCACTACAATAAAATCAGCTTAGTTTTTGCACATCGATGGCGAATCGCATATCACTTTGAACTTGAAAACATTTTTGTTTGATTGAATTTGAGAATGATTGAATTTTTGAACTCTAAATTAGACATTGACTCTTTACTGACCTGAATCAACAAATGACCTAACGAACTGAAAAAAGAAGCAAATTAATCCAAACACACTTATATACACTGATTGGTATAAATACATCGACTGGTATAAATATACTGACTGGTATGAAAGGAACACACTTATATACATTGACTGGTATGAATACACTGATTGGTATGAATATACACTTATATACACTGAATAGTTGACTCGAGCGGTGGAGAAGACAGAATCTCTAACTCGACTATGCCCCTAGTTCATTGCCTTGATTTTTTTTTTTTTTGATTTTTTGTAAACATGTTTTGATCAACATGAGAGTTAGATTAGCATACTTATTCCATTTTCTGTTTCAAATCATGTGTTTAAACTGAGCACCGACTCAAATTTTCCTTTTCAAATCCAAAGAATGGTCCAAGTTTTGCAAAAATGGAACAATTTTTGAGAAAAATTAGTCAGCTTCATTCAAATTAATCAAAACCTATTTTTGCAAATGGCCACTACTCAACTAACATGGAATCAACCATTGGGGTGCATAGTCCCAAACTAGATAATCAATGGTGATATCCAAACCAAGCAAATCGAACCAAGCCAAACCGAACCGAATGAAGCCGAGCAGAACTGGACCAAACCGAACTGCCAAACCAAACCAAACCAAACCAAGTTGAATCAAAACCAACTGAACTGAGCAGAACGAAGATACACCAATCAAACACGGATAAGACAACCAAGTCGACTAAAGATACACCAATCAAACATGGACAAAATGAATGAGTTGAAAAATTATTAGGGCCAAACTTCGAGATGAAGCTACCTACATATCCCAAAGATAGGAATCAGGCCATCGTAGTTCGGGTTAAGGTTCACTCCGGTATTGACACTCTTCTTTTGTGCTCTAACTTTTGCCAAAGCCGCCCTTTCGAGTTTTCAACCTTGCGAGCTTTTCATTTTTTCATTTTGTTCATTTCATTTTTTTTGTTTTTCATTCATTCATTTTTTTTCATTTTCATTCATTTTTTTTTTTATTATTATTATTATTTTTTTGCTTTAACTTTTGCCTGGGTCGCCCTTCCGAGTTTTCAGCCCAGCGAGCCTCTTAAGGATGGTACTTTTGGTTTTAACTTGTCCATGTTGATTGATTGTGAAATCTCTAGGCCATCTATGAACAACTGCTACACTTGACCAGTAGATAGGATGATGTAGGGACTAGGCTAATTGGGTCTGAATTTGCCCCTAATGTTGCCTATAGTGTAGTGGATAGGACCTCGACTGTCCTTCAATAATAAAATTCATTCTCTCAAATTCTAGGTTTTGCCTTTCTGGGCGGTCTTCATTGGGAACCAATTCACTTTTAACTCTTTGATCACATCCAACCTTTTGCCTCTAGTTCAAGGGCTGCTTCAAATCTAAATCACATCCGACCTTCTTGCCCCTAGTTCAAGGGCAAGCTTCCAATCAATCACAGTGCCCTACATAGTTTTGGCTAAGGTTCACCTGTATTGACACTCTCCTTTACGCCTAACTTTTGTCAAAGTCAGCCTTTCTAAGTTTTCAACCTTGCGAGCTTTTCATTTTTCTTTTTATTATTTTTTTCTTTTTTGTGCTATAACTTTTACCTGGGTCGCCCTTCCGGGTTTTCGGCCTAGCGAGCCTCTCAAAGGGTGGTACCTTATTGCCCCTAGTTCAAGGGCTACCTCTATTTCAGCCATGCAAGCCTCACACTTTTGTCCTAGTTCAAGGGCTGTTTCAAATTGAAATCACATTCTCTGTCTTGAGTTCAAGATCTGTTTCCAATTTGGATCACATCATTGCCCCTAGTTCAAGGGCTATTTCCAATCTAAATTATATTCGACCTTATTGCCCCTAGTTGAAGGGCTGCCTCCATTTGAATCACATTATGGCCCCTAGTTCAAGGGCTATTTCCAATTCGGCTATGCAAGCCTTACACTTTGAATGATTATTGAATACTTCGAATCAAGGTTTGAAAGCTAAGGAGCTAAGGAGGTCGGACCACGAGTCAAGAGGGATCCTATGCTGTATAACTAATTCCAGGCATGTCTTCGTAGGACCACGCAAAAACAGTTTTTGAAATCTTTTCACAAAGTGACTAATCACTGTGACTCTTACGAAGACAAGATAGAACCAATTTGGACCAAGCCAGATCCTTCTCAAGACTCCACATTAACAAAAATGATTTTATTCATCAAAGGCTTAGCACATCTCTCTTTTCTCGCTGATCGTAATTTGCAAATCTCGAGGAAATTCTTCCTCTTCGTTTTTATCAGAGTTTTGAAAAACTTTGGTCAATGCGATGAATTAAGGCACAGAGAAGTAGGCAGACTTTATGGCATTTTTTTTTTTTGTTTTTCTGTTTATTGAAAAGAGACTATGACTCAGCAATAACAACAGACTTTTGACAACATAGTCAAAAGAAAATGACAAAGAGGACCTAGACAGGACAGAAATGTCTAGGTTAGCACTATCGAAATCGACAGACTCTGACTCATTATGCTAACTTGAGCTTGACTTTAACTCTACAAACTTGGTGGAGTCAAACTTAGACTCAATACTCAATTCAGAACTCAGAATAAAATCATTCTCAATTTTGCTAGTCAAAGTATGGGCCAGCCACAACATTCAAAATAAAGCTCGTGCAATCAACAGGTGGTCACTCCCAAATTACCGAAACAAAATAGAACTTCTAATTATGCCCTCACTGAAAACACACTGAACCTCACAAACTGAAATGTCTGAACCACTCATTCGAATTTGAGAACCCTGTATAGATCCAATACATTGCACATAACACATAGCAGGAAAGAGAACAAACACCCTTATGGAGGGTAGGATTATCATGTCCTAGCTTTGAAATGATCTAGGGTTTCACTATTCAAACAAGTGGCATCATACATCCTAGAAATGAGAGAGCATCTGGTCCTAATTTTGGAAAGTATTATAGCACACTATATGTACAAGGTTGGCTTTACTCTAGGGGTTAAAGTCAATGTGACATTACTAAAGAGTCTTTTAGGCTATAACCAATGAAGATCTTAGAAAATCAGAAGAGTCAATATAGCCTCTCTTCAAAGTCTGAGAACCTTTAGATCTCAAAAGATTATAACACAAGGCTTTCAAAGTAATGTAGAGATAGGTGTAGTGTCACAAAAAGTATGCATGTGCTCCCACCAAGATTCTAGGCAACACAAGAACTTTAAGTGTACCAATGCATGCAATGCAACAAACATATAATTGAAAATAAAAGTCATATCATGGAGTTTGAGTCAAGGTTTCACAAAATCTCCAGTAGAGTCGCCAGAACTCAGAATATGCCCGGGGTACCAAGACGTTAAACAGTTCGGACTCCCGAGATCTCTTTGATCTCAAGTTTCACGAGTGCAATGTGAAACGTAGAGGAGAGTCCAGATTTGGCAACTTTTATTGAAAGTCCATTTTTATTGTAATTTTGTCAAAAATGGACTGCGTCATCAGATCTCAGAGTCGCCACCTAATATTTTGGAAAATTAGGAAACCCATGACTCGTGCCAAGGCCACTGCTCGTCAGAACTAAGGATGCTTGGCTCGAACCTTAGGTATGAGAGGATGGTCAATAATGAGCACCCCCGCTCACCCGATCAAAAGATCAGCCTCTACTAAACCATGATATGACTTTTTATTTTCTTTATATGCTCATGTTCTGATTATTGAATAAATCCTAAAATTTACTATGTGAAACATACAAGTATAAACTAGTTTGCTCAAATTGGAACAATTCAATTTCATGTTTGTTTTTCTAAAAGGGTTTGAATTTGCCACTTGACAAAGTGGGTTTAAAGTTTGTGAATTTGCCATCAAAGTGGGCTTAAACGTACATTTATTGAATTATTCCAATTCAAACAACAAGCCTTCATCCACAGGCAATCATACAGTTATATTAAGTAAGCAAGTAGCCTCATGGTAGAATACTAACACATAGTAAGAAAATTATGTACAAGCGGGATGTTAAAGCATAAAAACTCACATATTTACCGATGTCCCGCGAACAGCTACAAAACAAAGTTAGTGAAATATGCATGATCCTATATACAGAAATCCTAATGCAATTCACTCATGAGATGCAGCTAAAGATTCGGCTTCTAAGATGTGACATGTGAAATATTACAAAACATGTGATAGCGCACATAATCATGTAGGAATTGATGAAATCCACAAATGCAAATGTGGCCGAATTTTAATGCATGAAACATGGATGTAAAGCATGGATATACATGGCATGTCAAATATATACATATGTACAGGTAGAAAAAGCAAGTACAGAATGGGATAAATGTATGGGTAGGGAATTATTACAACACTTTAAATATTACAGATTCAAAGGAGATAAATAAAATAAAATAAAATCCTCACAAACACTCAAAATAAAAATAAAATAAAAAACTTCAACTCAAGAACCCATTGGTGCATTCCACTCATTTTCTTCACCGAAATTGAGCCCAATAAGTAAGCCCAAATTATTAAGCCCAATGTATATCCATCGCTGAGACCCATGCAATCTCCATTTCTTTCATCGACAACACGCGTCCTCTTGAAGACCATTTAACTACCAAGGCATTACATGAGCCAAAGCGCAAAAGAAGACAAAAGGAGCCCTCTAGATCCTCCGCCTCACCCCGCCAAGGTGGTGTAGTTAAGATCAAGATAAGTTGCAAGGATCGTGCTCAAACGATGATGTTGTGGCTGTGTTTTCTTCAAGCCGTGAGTTCTCAGAGAGAGAGGGAGATCAGGTTGGTCGAGTCGCCAAGAGAGCTTCGGCTGTGCATGTTTTTGGTTTAATTCAGATCAATGTCCAACCCAAGAGAGAGAGTGCGTGTGTTGAGAGAGAGATCATGTGTAGAAAGAGAGATCAGAGAACGAGATGCATGTCTCCATGTATGAGTGTGTAGTGTGTGTGTGTGTATAATCAGTGTGTGTGTGTGTATGGTGTGTGTGTGTGTATGCCGTGAATGTGTGGCCTCTCCCTCTCTCTAACCGTGTGTATGTACTTGGTCTGTGATGGGTGTTGTGGCTACTGGGTGTGTGTGGCTGCTGCCTTTTTCTAACTGTGTGTGTGTGCTCAATGGTGAATGGATTGCTGCCGTGTGTGTGTGTATGCTGTGTGTGCTGTGGCAGTGTGCCTGAGTGTGTTTGGAGTGTTGTAGTGTGGGTATATGATGGGTCTGGTGTGGTGTACTATCTGTGAGGTGCCGAAAGAGAGAGAGAGAGAGAGAGAGAGAGAGAGAGAGAGATGGCTTTTGGTCTGGGTATCAGGCTGTGTGTGTATCAGTGTTGGTGGTGGTGTGGGGTACGATGACAACGGTGGTGTGGTGTGTGACAGCAGCGGTGGTATGGTGTACTGTCTGTGTGTTGCATGTATATGGCTGGTGTGTGTATACCGTGTGCAGTGGTGTGCATGGTCAGGTGTGTTCTACCGTGTTGGATGTGTATGGTCAGGTGGTGTGTATGTGAGTGTGGCTACTGGACGTGTGAATGCATGGTGTGTTGAGGATGTTGTGTATCTGGGTTGTGCTTCATCGAGCAACCCTCTCTCCAAAACAAATTTATGCGTGTGTGTGTTGAGAGTGTATCAGGTTGTGTCCTAGAGAGAGAAAAGAGAGCTAGTGCATGTGTCTGTGTCCTTCTTTATCATTGTTTTCTCCCACCATCCACTCTCACCTGCTCCATTTTTTTTTTTCAATCTTCACCTGCCCTCTCCTCTTATCTTCCACCGAAAACAAACACCGACCCCACTTTTTTTTCTTTCTCAATGTTATCTCTCAATAAAACACTCTCCACCTATTCCACTCATCTTTTTTTTTTTTTTGTTTAAAACCGCCCCACTATTTTCTTCTTTTTCTTTATTTTATTTTATTTTCTATTTATATTGTTTTTCTTTTTATCATTTTCTTTTGTTTATAAAATATTTATCAAATTATATAAAACACATATAAAACAAATATACACACATAAATAATAAAATATTAGGATAGCCAAAATGGGTGAGGTTTTTGAATTAAAGCTTCAATTTGATTTTTTCGCTAAGGGTGGTCAAAACAAAGTGCCCAAGTCTTAGGGCCGGTCAAA
Source organism: Camellia lanceoleosa (assembly GCA_025200525.1). Taxonomy (NCBI): domain Eukaryota; kingdom Viridiplantae; phylum Streptophyta; class Magnoliopsida; order Ericales; family Theaceae; genus Camellia; species Camellia lanceoleosa. The sequence goes on along the minus strand of CM045761.1, from coordinate 130,881,420 downwards.
ATGGAGTGTCTATAATATCGACCGCCACGTTGGTCTTATGGAGGCTATGCCTATCATATTCTTTAATGCTCACTATGTATTTTGCATGTAACACATTCAGAGAACCCTAAGGGACAAACCAAATATATGCATAATTTCTCTAATTCCCGACCTTCGAACTAGTATATTATGTTATTTTAATGAACCTAATTTCATGATTGGCGGTTTACTTATGTGATTACATGCTTAATTTCGTAATTATCTATTATTACATGGAATATCTGCTCAATTGACAACTTAGAGACGCATACATTGAGAGCTTAGACGACTTCAGAAATTGAAATTGACTAGCCTAATAGGCTAATTAGAATATTTAGGATTTTATGGCAACTTTAATTGAAATTTGATTTAGATCCAAATAATTAGAATAAACTGATTGAATTAGTTAGATTAAGTTTAGTTAATTAGCCTTAATCATACTTGATTAGGCTAACTTAATAACACCCTATATAAGGCTCTAATTAAGCCTTGAGTTCACATATACACACTTTTGAGCTGAGAATTTGAGGAAGAGAGAAGAGAACTCAACACATTAGAGAGAGGAAAATAAGATTTGAAGAGAATTGCTAGAATTTTGGTGAATTGAACTAGGCCAACAATTGAATTCACACATTAGGTATGAGACTTATCCTAAATTCTTGGAATTGAGTCATGTAGAAACTAAGTGCATGGAGTTATAGGATCATTTGCTTGATTTTGAGTAGATTGAGCATGAATTACCATGAATATGATGAATTTGAGTTGAATTATGCACATGCATGCTTAATGTTTCATTTTTGAGTTAAGATTTCTTGAAATTCATACATGCATGAAGCTTAGGAGGCATGAACTTGAAGATCATCCATGGATTCATGCATTTCATATCACTTTGTGGTGTTTTAACATGAAGAGGACTCAATCCATAACATGCATGGTTTTAACTTGATAGTATAAGCTCAAATTTGGACAATTGGAGCATGATTTTGAATAAATGGTTTCAAATTGGAAGTATTTTCATGTTATATAATGTTTTTCCAAGTTTTTGTACAAAAACACAAGTTTTGGACCTTGAATATCAACTTTGAAGCTTAAACATAGTTTTGGAAATTTCAGAATTCAGTGTCCGCTGAGCGAATAGAGTGTCACTCAAGCGTGAAAATCGAGCTCCTAGAAGTTTTGCAAAATTTTATAGTCCACTCAAGCGACCAAAATGGCGCTCGAGCGAGGACCCTTTTTACTCAGTCTTCCGCTCGAGCGACAATGTCATGCAACCAAGATTTTTGCCAAGTTTGCGAACCGCCTACCACCTTTGTTTTTGAGCCCCCGCTCGAGTGAAGGAAGTTGTGCTCAAGCGGAGACCCTGTTTTCAACAAATTTCGAGGAACTCTTTTAAGTGCATATTTTGCATCCTCATGCCACTCCAAGTGTTCTTAGGCACCATTTTGACTCATATAATTGTAGAATGAGTTAGAAACACGTGAGAAGAATTGAATTAAAATGAATTGACGCTTTAATTGTGCTTCTATTATGTGTTTTGTTTAGGTGGACGTCCGAGGCTTAATGACAACTCAAGCCATTGTGAGTAGTAACTTTATAAAGATATGTTCAAGTAATATTATTTTTGAAATTGTTATTGTTCTTGGAATCAACATGTGATTGATTGAATGGCTTATCGAAAAGTTATTTTGTAATGATGAGTGAAGTTCGTTTTCGAAACGTATTTGTGGCATCCATTGAGCATAGGCCTTTGCCTGGGGTAACAATACCACGGGTATTGGTTGTAGGCCCTTGCCTGGGGGTAACAATACCATGGCTATTAAATTATTTGAAACACAGAGATCTCTAGTGTTAGACCCTCCGTGATCCATTGGTTTGACCCTTCGTGGTCCACTGGCTTTCACTTCACTGTGATTAGAATATTATTGTTCATAGATGTGCCACTTAATTTGATATTGAATGACATCGATCATGAAATTTATTGAATACTGAGAATTGAAATGAGAATTTGATTAACATGTTATCGAACTTCATTCATATAACCTCTTTATTCTGTTATTACTCATTGGGCTCTAGCTCACTATTTATTTATATATATGTAGGTGGGCAAGCTGAATATCAGAGTTAGAAAGCCTTGAGTCTACATGAGTCAACCTTTTTGAGGATCTTCCAAGTGAAGTGATTAGGCTCAGGAGGAGCCATGCTAGTTGAACCCCTTTTATGTGTCTCTGCTTTTGTATTTGTGTATAGTTGAGGTTGTATATTTACAAGACATGATTTTGTTCGGGATGTATTGATGTATTTTTGGAAAAACTTTGCTTGTATACTAGTTCTCTACATATACGCATAGCTCAATGGATAGTTTTTATGTCATTTCAAACTTCCGCTAACCCCGTGATTTTATATTAAGAGATCCATCTCAGATAGAGGTCGAGGTAAGCTATGATTATCGGTGGTCATGACACTAAACCTATAGGGCGTGTTTGGGCCTTAACAATTTCCATCGGTTTGGGTTGATACAACAATTGTGCCTATGCAACAAATGTTATCAAGATTTCAAGAGATGGTTGTGAAATTCACCAATTCCGTAAAAATTACAACCGACTTCCTCGAAAATCTACCCTACTAAGACTAGGTGAACGCTTATTTCGTGTGCATATCTTTTCACTATCCAGCTTTACATTTTCATTTTTTAACATACCTGATTGTTTCGATGGGGGCATCACCTCGTAATGTAGGGCAACCCAGATGGCGAAATGTCCTCCAATGTCACGACTCATTTAACAACCGGATTGCTTAGGCACGCCATCCGCCAATAAACCGCTTAGTAGACAAGATAAGAACACAAATAATGAATTAGATGTCCACCGCACGGAAGCTTCTAGTAAATAGGCCGTGTGATATATCCGAAGATGGAAAAAGGCTAGAAAATCATACACCGCCGGGCGAGCGTGGACTATAAGCCAATAAAGACCCACTGTGTACGAGGTCCACTCACACCCGTCCGTAATAGTTGATATTGACAGATGCACATGCTCGTGCTTTCAGTGGCAGATTAACAACTTCTCGTGCACGTATGCCATAATTGTCGCATGCAAGAGTGGACGAGATTTGAATGCACTAATTGAGCCATATTTCCATATCGCAAAGTACCAGTTGTCATACACACCCAGCATAACACCTAGACCAATGGTTGAACAACCACAAATCCATGGCAACGACTTCGTCATACTGCCACCCGCTGTCAAACGACCACCTGGCAGGCCCAAGAAGAAGAGGATACCATCACGTAGCGAGCAAGTGCAACCAATACGTTGTAGCAGATGTGGCCGCATGGGAAACCACAATCGAAAGACATGCAAAGAACCAATATAGCATATTAACACAAGCATGGAGGAAACTACTACTTACCAATTTAAACTATGTTATGTTTCCAATTAATAATCATGGATTACACATGTTTCCCATTTATTCATTTCAATTTCAAGTACTTTTAAGGCAATGACTATGTTCGCACATTGCCAACAATTAATAATGTAGTTGGACCTCATTTTTCCCATGCAAAATCGATTATATATTCCATTTACCTTACTCTGATGGCCTTTATAAGTAATTGTGATTGATGAAAAACACACACCATGTCGATTTCTACTGTCCTGCATATTTCATGTAAATGTGTGGCAATGACACATGCAAGAAAACATAACTTAAAACTACTTTTCGATTACGCTTTAGAAGCATGGATTACACATATTTCCCATGTATGCATTTCATTTTAATAGATTTAGCAATGCCAATGTTTCCACATTGGCAACAATTAAAATTTTAGTCAAACCTTATTGTACTCATTATACATCGCTCCACATACAATGTTATGTATATGTTGAATGCTAGCAACTGTGCTACCGGTGTGACACTCCATATCACCACCAACATTTTCACTTTAACCAAACAGAAAACAACCTCTTCAATATTACGAAATATGCATACTAACACTTACAACATGATAACGCACAAACACTTACTTAAATACACATCAAAACATCAATTTAGTTTATACATAGTTCACCAATCCACGATGTACCCACAAACGTATAAACAATACACTGCAACACACAATCTAATTTGTAACAAAACACATTTTTGTCTGATGGCCATTGCCAATTATTATTAGTAATTAATACCCCATGCACGTTTCAACAAGTGACTAAACCATGTGCTAAATAACGTTATATGCAATTCCAACATTAACAAAACACTAACGCCTAATAACTAAAATGAGTTCATCATAGTGCACAAAAAAACCCCCAAACAAAACCTTCAAACTATGCAACCACCAATGTCATGGCCAGCAACAATGCACACAAAAATTCAGCCATAACTGCAGCACCACACGTCATCCTTCACGCAATGTCCTTCAATCCCCTCGCACGGTCATTGACAAACCCTTTCACTAAGTTGACGCGCAAGATAACACAGTTCTCCCTTTGCAATGATATGTTCACATCGACATGGTGTACATATCGACGATCATGGCACATACAATGATGCCACAGCTTCCTAAAATGTGGAACACAACAAACCCAAACATATTATTAACACCAACAAATCTTCGTGACACAAAATTACCTTCTACTATACCCATCAATATTCGCACATTTAAAAACACGCACGAGTTAGCCAACAGACAATTAATCATCGCCTCCGCACTTCAAAGAACTCCACGCCATGTCATCATTTACTAACTCGCCAATGGTCGCCCATTATATTTCGAGTATGGTGTCCTTCTACAACACCAAAAACAAAGACATCAACAAACCAACAAAACCAAACATACTAACAAAGAAACCAACCCCACACATATCAATACAATTTACTCACCACAAACATCGCCTCATTAAAGTGTTTATCTTCCATACCAAACCGGCAAGTTGTAATGTTTCCACCGCCATTTCAAAGGTCATAAACCACCGCCCAAGGTGATCTAAGCAAATTGGGATGTGAATGTAATGACAATCTTTACATCACATGAAATTGTTCAACACAAACCTATCTCATGCATTAGTGTTGTTGTTTTTCAACATCTCATATATCATTATTTAACCCATTACATTTTCCAACCACACATGTCACACAACAAACACACACAAACACCTGAAAATAAAAATTCCACACTTATAAGGCATATATTGCTAAAAATATAAGGCTTTTACTTGAACTCCACCCTGGCTAGCCTATCTTGTTCCTCCATCAACAACACTACGTAGGCGCCGATCACCACCACACAACGACATATACCTAAACAACCCATTCACATATTATGTATGTATACAAAATATAATTAACAACTACTATTACATTACTCACATTGCCACGCAAAGAACGACAAATAAATAGCGACTTAACGCCTTTAAAATACACACACGCCATATTCATCGCTACAAATACATGGAAAATGCATGTCACACACACTTATATTCACACCACATCACTATGCATAAACACCAAAAAAAAAACATACCCGTCCTATTTCAAGTAGGCATCTCGATTTTGTCTTTCTCTGCTTCACTCATCAATTTCCACACACCTAGCCATTGTTTAAATCAAAACCCGACCACGCCTACTCATCCTCTCAAACGCCCACATCAAAAACGCCAACATTGCCCAAACTATCCCACACTACATCCTTTAACATCCATCACCTTATTCTCATTCACAACGCTCGACCCCATCCCTATTTTTTCAGATCCCTACATATTCAAACTTAGGCATTCTAAGTCCCTTCCTCACTTTACTTCACTTCGCCTCAAAAGATTTTTGCCCACCTTCCAAAAGGCCAACTTCAGCACACACCTACTTCAATGACATCGATTCATTTGGACTTCATGGCACTAACTCACCACCGGCCATGTCAAGATCCTCTCAGATTGACATGCCCACTGCCCTATCTCCCCCGCCGCCCACCATCAACCATTGTGACCTATCCCTAATGTTCACATTTTCGACATCCACCCTCTCAACGTAGCTAACATCAATCGCATTTTAATGCTTGTGTTACTTTGTGCACATCTTATTCACTAATCGCTTCCTCAAGTACGCTTATTGTGTTCCACAACTCACCATTTTTCCGCTTCCACCTTCTTAATCTTGTCGCCTTTCACTTTCAAAACTAAAGTGAAACCACCTACTATATCCACAACTTGTTTTCTTTCAACCTCTTCGCTTGTCAACCTCTATTCGCAACTCAATTATAATAGAATCTTTCGCCTTACATTGTGTCCAAGTTCATCGATTTGCTAATGTTGTATCTAGTTTTCTCATCTCACCACCTACTGCAAAGACTACTTCCACCTGCATAACCATCGCCACCAAAGACTTGTGCTATCAACCCAACACTCCGCTCATTCTTCCATCCCTAACCAAATATGCACCACTTCACGTGAATCACATATTCCACGACACTACGCTCCACACCCAAATCTTTTCCACCCATACCGCCATTGCCTTCATCACCCAAACTCATATCGCTATTATCTCTGCTACCACCCGCAACCCCGACTGCTAATAACCTTGTCTTCAACACCCACTTCTCTATATTCGTCAAATTTTTTGTCTTCTCCTCCATCAAAATCTTCCCATGCTATTATAACCTTCTCACACGATTCATTCACAAGTCGATCAGGCCTCATCTGCTACACAAACTGCTTATAACACCAAACATAACATAACATCAGTTATGTGCACATATATAACAAACATGAAACCCGCACATACACACCTTAAAAAGTGACGTGGATGTCAAATCCAAGCCACGTGTTCTCGCCAACAATGTGCTCACGTTCCATTTCAAAAACCGCGGGAACATTATAGGTTTGGCAGTAGCTACAATGTTTGTATGTTCATACAGGCAATATTGTCCACAAACAATGACAACACCATTCAGATTGTCAAATAATCATAACGTTACACACTTATTACACTTTACGCTACAGTGATATTGTTCAGAATGTGATACAACATCTATAAATACTAGCAGCTAACATAAATTACATATCAGTAGCGCGATGATGCAGCCTGTTACTTTTTCTGGTTTCTGGCAGAATTCCCTTACAGATCCCATTAACGTGTTCAGAATTGTAACCGTTCAATCATAATGTTACACCGTCTCCAAATTGTCAATGTACCAAACGAACACCCAGCTGATCGCCTCCCTGACGTTGAGAAGAACAATTTCACGCACAAATACAAACACAACAGCTTGGCGGTGTCCTCTCATCGCCTCGACTTGCCTTTCACCGCATCATCAAGTAAATTTCTAATCGACTTGCGCTATTCGTTTCTACACCACTACACCACCGCCAATAAAATTAGAAGTCTGACGATGCTCGAAATAAGTCTAACTCTGGACTCCACACTACGTACCCAAAACCAACCTAATGCTCGGCTTATAACTTTTACGGACACCCACCAATGTAAAACGATCGTTCCATTGATTAAACGTCCTAAGAATTTTAACCACCAGCTTGTCACATTTTCTGTACTCATTTTAGTCTGGCTTGTTGATAATGATGGCTTCAAACATCAGCAAAAAAGGCGTCCACCTAAGCTGCCGAAAGTGTCTTTCATTCAACCCCAACTTGGACACTACCTTAATGATACCGGCCATATTCGACCTAAAATTTATACGTTGTGTGGCTTTCCTAGGTGATACACTTTTCTGAACATTAGTTTGTGCCTATTTGAACAAAACACGACCCTGTAGCTTTACACCTAGTCTAGACAATGATGCCCCCCTGCAGCCTCACAATGTTTACACTCAGCTGACCTAGTCCACGGGCTCCTCATTCGCGCAGCTTCTGTATTTTAACAAACAAAACCAGTCACAATGTGACCCCAACCATTAACACTATGATACAAGAACAATACCATAGCCATGTCATTTTGACACAAATTAATTCATGTATCGATATAGGACAATGCTAACATGTAAATATGGTCCAATCTGACTCCCATTCTCACCACCATTGATAATCAACAAACAACATACACTTTCAAATCACACACCTTATCCCTTTTTTGCAAAATTTTTGCCACCTAATAACAAACTCACGACATTCGCAATTAAACTCACCCACCAATATGCCCCAAGCAAGACAGACTACATTACGCCACATACAATATCCGCAAGATTGACTTAATATTATTGGGAACTTAATTATGTCATCTGACAATATCATATGAACAACATCATTAACCACTTCAAAATAACACACACATCCACTACACATGTATTAGTTTACTATATAAATGCTAACATATGCCACATAGTGGTCGCATATAAATGGGTCACACATTTCAACTACCCTAAGTGGGCGGATATGGTGGGGACCCAATATCTCAGATATCACAAAAACAGAGCAATCCCCTTACCCCACATGTTGGTTCTCAAACAACATTTAGTACCCAACAAACACCCCATCGACAAACATGTAAACATACACAAAATCTCCCAACACAATTGAGGACAAACACATTGGACAAAAATGGAACACACAATGGAAAAACAAACAAACACAACTATTACGATTCATATCGCACACACACATGACACTCACACACCACATGCGCAGTGAAACCCTCCAATCAATTACTAGCAAAATACGCACACCTTAAACCCCAACCAATCAGTCGCACAACAAAACAATAAAAGAAACACACTTACGCTTATGATCCATGATCCCTATTACAGATTGTCGACACGTCACCATCACGCCCAACATAGAGCACACAAACCATCCTCCGTTTCAAACCCTAACCTCTATATCCCCATCACCAATATTCAACAACAACGGCACATAGAAACGACAACACCCCTAACCCTACCGTATTCTGCAACCCCCAAATCCAATTCCACACACCAGCCCCAATTCTACGATCACGAAAACGGCAACACCAACACTCAAGGAATTCACCGCTACTCGTCTTCCAAAACGAAAGCTTGATTTGGGGATTCCATATCTTAACACGCAGGTCAATTCAAACAAGTCATATAATGACCGTATAAAGGTCACACCGTTTCACACCCCAAAACAAAAAAAGAAAACTACTATACAATTTTTTGCCAACGTGACACCCCAAACACGTCCGACACCAAACAAAACAATACAACCGCCCATACACACATTTCGAGAAACATGGGCTTTTTTGTAACCACACATCCAAAAGGACCAAACGGAGTAACAAATATCTTTAAGGACTAATTGGACCACCTCTTCACATTTTAGGATTTATCCGTAACTTTCCCTTTTTTAAATGTGTAAAAAAATAGAGAAGTGATATGGTTCTAAAAAGTTTAAATGTCAATTTTTGTTTGACCTAATTGCCAAAATAGGCTCGTATATGGCCGTTTGAAAATAAACTATTTTAATTGGTTATTTGATTTTTTATAAAATGATATCTAAAAAAATAGAGAGAATAATGTGATATGATATTTTATTTTATTGACTATTTTAACTTAGGAAACTTGTATGCATCCTATTACAAATTGGTATAATTCTATCACAAAATTTTGTAATATTAACCACAAAATACGTAACGTCATTGCAAATTGACATAACAAAAAATATCGTGAACTAAATTACAAATTTTTGTAACACGAATCATAAAATTTTAGACATTTTATTACGTTAATTTATAACGCGGTTACACATTTTTTTATTTATTAATGTTATAAAATTATAACAATTTATAATAGGGGCATAAACTACTATAGGCTTTCCCACAAACAAAACTTCTTGTGGATGAGATTTTCTTTATTTAAATCTACTTGTTTTTCTGTCTTAATTATTTCACATTTCGATTTTTTTGGTCAAATAAGGTCTCGTTTGTCAACTATATATTTTAGTCAAATAATCATTATAAGTTGTCACATCACTCTCTCTAGTTTTTTGTATATATTTTCGTAAAAAACTAAAAAATTACTAAAATAGTATGTTCCTAAACGAGACCTAAGTCATAAAAAATATGAGAAGTTTATCCAATCTTCATCTAGATTGGAGAGATGCTAACCTTAAGGGTGGAAAAATATCGGATCAGGAAGTATATAGTAAAGGATGTTACCAGTCGGTCATATTTTATCAACTTATTACCCATTTAAGTCTTTGAGACTTTTCATATGCTCCACTAAGTCCTTAAATGCTTTTAATACCCTCATTAAATATCTTCTCTTCTCTTCTATTATCTCTCCCTCATATTTCGATCATTTTTTCAAGTTCACACCACCACCATTCATCACCACTATCACCATTTACCATCGCTTTGCCGCAACCGCCACACCATCGCCAATCGACTACCCGCCACCACTACCGCCATTGTTTATCGACCATATAGCCGCCACCTCATTGTTCGATCTCCGCCATCGTTTACCAATGATTTCTATCATTTTTTTATCTACATCATCACTGATCTACACATCACCATCATCGATCTATACTATACAACTTTTGATCTATACGTCACCATTACCGGTCCACTACTGCCGTTCATCAACCACCTCTTTTGTCACTGATCTACATCGTCATTATTCAAACCTAGCCATTTACAATGTCGATCTAGTACTATAGCCATCTTCATTGGCAGGCCATTACATGATCGCTAGAGCTCTTTCTAGTGAGATTGGCCCTCTCTCTCTCTCTCTCACTCTCTCTCTCTCTCTCTCTATACTATGTGATAGATCTCCATGAATTTGTTAGTGAAAATCTAGTTAAACCAAATATATTATTTGTAAAATTTAAATAAATCTATAGTGATAAATTTATCAGCCTTACATTTTTATTGTATATGTAAATGTGTAAATGTCTTTGTGAATGAATATGTAAGTGAAACTGTATGTGTATGAGTATGAGGGTGAGAGTGTAAAAGAATACTGATTAAATGGTTTAGTTATTTATCAGTGATAAATTTATTACAATTAACATTTATTCGTGATAAATTTAACACTGATAATTTTTTCTCCTCCTTTTACTTTCTCTTGTTGTGTAAGTGTAAATTAGTTTTTGTGAATGAATAAATGAACGAGTGTGTCTCAAAGTATGAGAGAATTATTGATTAAAAATGGTTTGGTAAATATTGATAAATTTATCACTGCTAAATTTTTCTCTTTTTTCCTAATTTCTCTTTTCATATCATATCTGAAGAGGTGGTCGAAGTATTGATGTAATAGAGATAAAAGTTATTCTAGTCAGAAAATGGTTGAGAATTGAAAAAAAAAAAATCAATGGAGATGTTTATCAAAATATTTTTAGAGACTGCAATGAGATACTTGCCGAAAATATCACTAGAGTCCAATGGCGGTCGAGATGGTAGCCAAGATGATCGCCGATGACTCGATTGGAGGTGGTCACGGCTAGAGGTGATCACCGCCATCGAGGTGGTCGTGAGTGACCCGTCTTGGTTGTTGGCAGAGAAGGAAAGTGTTGATAATATGAATGAGGAAAGCAAAAGAATGGTATTTTTGGGATATTGATAGGTGAAAAAAGGATCAAGACTTGTAGGTGAATAAGTCTCCTATAGCGATTCTTGTTTGGACCCAAACAATTTAATGTTTTGGATTCGGGTTTCATTGACTTGTATAGTCATTCATCTCTTATTTCCTTTATACCTCTTTGAGTTTGGCTTTTGGGTTGTGTTGGTTGCATTTGGAATAGGTTGGTACCTTGTTTTTCAAAAACCTTGTTGCCCAAAATTTTGCTTCTATGCTCGAGCGTCACTTCTTGCGCTCGAGCAGTCTTGGCTCGAGCGACCCTTATTATGCTCGAGCGTTGGTCTTCTGTCTATAAAACTACTGGGAGTTTGTATTTCACGCTCGAGCGACAACTTCTTGCACCCAAACGGTCACATCTTTTGTGTCTTACGCTCGAACGTCACTTCTTGCGCTCAAGCGGACTGTGCGTATATCAATCCGTAAAAGTCATTTTTACATCACTTTTTCATTTCACTCTCTCTCTAAAACTTTCTAAAAACGCTAGATCTACACTCTTTTTCTCTCTCTAAAACCCACATTCTCTCTCCTAAAACACCTAGATCCATTGATTTCTCTACCCTATTCCCTTTGAGAATAAGGTAGAGCTCACTTAGAGCTTCATTTTCATTCGAACAAAGTTGGGTTTCAGCGGTGTTGAAGTCTTTTCACTCTCTCTCTCTTCTTGTAAGCTTGAGGTAGGGATTCTCCACACTCTTGTATAAGTTTTACCTTAGTTATTTGCTATTTCAAAGGATTATAGTATTTTGGGTTGTTTTGGTAAAACCTAGGGTTTGAAATCAAAATGATAAAGAGGGGTTCTTAAATGGTCTCTTGGAAAAGCTTGTGGGTATGAAATTGGGATTGATATATGTTGAAATGGGGTATTTCCCACATTGAAATTGATTTTCAAAGAAAAATAGGTTTTTACACAAAAATGTGAATGTTTGAGATTGTAAAGAGAAGATGGAATTGATATGGAAATTGTGAAATTGAAATGATGATAATGATGAAGGTGAAGTTAGATATGTATTGTCACTTCCATTTTGAGATTTGTGGAAAAGTGTATTCTTAATGAAATTTATTTATCTGCTTAGAGATATGTGTTTTAGGTTATCGGTGGAGGATAACTATGAGTGTTGTAGAAATTGCATAAGAATTAGGTGAACTAAAACTAATTTTCTCATCCATGTGCATTGAACATTGTTACTTATTTACTACATTGAAAATGTATATGATGTTGAGAAAAATGGGTGAACGTTGGAAAAAAGTGTGTATCACCAAATCAAGTTGGCATGTGTGTCCAAGGTGGAAGCCCCGAAAAATGCACGATACATGGGTACCGATTTCCACCTTTAAATATCCGTAAAGTGGCAATAGTAACGCTTGTATAGGCTACATTTACATGGGTGCCGCTTGATGGTTTTTCGTGGACAAAATATCCGTGAAAGATTGTATTGGTTTAAGATTTCCTTTTGTTTTCTATTGTAAAGGACATGATTTTGTGAATTGTAATGTAAACCGAAAGCATGCCATTGCTTTTGAAAAAAATGTAAAACGCTTTTAACATAGGCATTGCATATGCATAAAACCTTATGGCTCATAAGATTTATACCTTGTGTTGTAGTGTTTCTATTGGGTTTTGGCTCACCCTATGTGGGACAACCTTTTTCGTGTTGATGATATGCCTCCACCAAAGACTTAGCTTGGGAGGATTGTGGAGCTGAAGGCTTAGTGTTGTTATTTTGTATTTAATTTTGTACAAGCTTAGGGCTTTGTCTGTATTAAGCTTAAAACTCACTTTTGATGTACCCAAGTATTGACTTGGAAAGATGTAAGCCTTTAGAATATATGATTATCTGTTTAATTTTCATTTATTTTCACTATCTTGCAACACATACTGTAGATTCATGATGTACTTTTTATGAATGTATATCGCATGTGTCACCTTTTGTATATCAAACTCTGGTTAATGAAAGTTTATCAATTCAGTTGTTTGTTATGAGATGGGTATATTATAATTATTTCGGGGTTATATCTTCTCAATAGGACTAGCCCGTAAGTCCCCTTAAGTATCTGTATCATCCCAAGCTCAACTCAAAAAGAATATCTAAATTCCAAACCCGTCCACTTAACATAATAAATATGAACTATTCATTTTTTTTTTTTCCGTCTTCAAAGGTTATTAAATTGTTAAAACCCTTTTAATAATTATTTAAATTAAAAATATTAGTACAATCCAATTGTAAAATAAATATAATCTTTTAAGAAGTGTTTTAGTTGGAGTTATGGAAAACAGTATACATATTTATTTTTTCTTTACTTTTGATTATTTAAAAAAAACATAACTAACTAATATAAAATTTAATACTAATAATTTCTAAATGGTCGAATCGGACTAGGCTAAAACTCTTCCAAATCTAGTCCCAAAAATAAATGGGTTACAAATTTTTGTCCACCCTAGTGTTATGGGCTAAATATTTTTTTCCAATCCCTAAAAATATTAGGCTGAATTGGGTAGGACAATAGCCACCCCTAGTTGGCTCCCGTTTCGATGATCTAATTTTAGGACTTTTCATGTATATCATCCACACACAAAAATTATATAGCTCTAATAATCGCAATATCTTTAATTTTATCATGTTTGTCTTCAAAAAATTAACAGTCTATTTTTAAAAATACATTTGTCGCTCATTTTTTAATGACAGATGTGATAAAATAAATATGTAATAATTATCGAATCGACCTAATTTTTTTGTGTGTGTTGTTGATGCACACAGAGTTTTAAAAAATGAACGGTCTAATTCATCAAAACAGGACCCGTAGTGGGCCTCACGGGTCCCAACATTACCTCTCCACCAATGGTGGAACTAGAAATATTGTTTAGAAGGGGTCCAAATTAGGTGTGAGTATAAAAAAATTGACTTAGTTTTTGGTACATGACTAATTAAAATAATTTTTATACAAACATTAGAAAATATAATTTCATAAGGATGAAATTAAACAAATCTAACAAATAATTTTTTATTTTATAATTTGAAATAATTAAAAAGGATCTCATTATAAAATAATGATAAAATAGAAAATTAACAAGTGATTTTATAATAGGTATCGTCTCATTATATATTTTATAAACAATCATGAAATATAGGGGCAGTATTTGAATTTTATTTCAAAACTTGGGAGGGACATGGCCACTATCCGTCCTACACAATTGCGCCCTTGTCTCCGATCCAACTGAGGACTCAAGATAAGCTTCTCCCTAAAAAATAAAGAACAAAATCCTTAACTTATCTATAATAAATCATATTGTGTATATATATTATCAAAAGTAGCATTTTTCTCATGCTTAGGTGGCATATTATAAGGGTTTTTTTTTTTTTTAAAGACAATCATGTCAGCATGTATTTTTTTAATTACATATAAAGTTCTACACAAACACCTAATTTAAATTAGAGTCATGATAGAGACCCCCTCCAATCACCACCCCCACAACCCCCACACACACGTGGCGGGTGGTGATTGGAGGAGCAGGAAAAAAAGAAAAAAGAAAAAGAAAATGTAACCAATGAGAGAGAGAGGGGGTCAAAGGGTGTGGGGGAAAAGGGGGCATGAAACATTTTTGTTTAAATTATACCTATTTCATATGGACTCTATTTGACAAATATTTTTCTTCCATTTATTTTTCATGATAAATTGAGATAACCCACAAACCCAATGCCAATTTTGTTCATGTTTTTCTTCTTAATTATTTCAAGGGTATTAGATTTTTTTTTAATGCTAAATTGTCTTTTTTTTTCCCGTGCATTATTCTATAGGATAAATTATTTATAAGCCCTATTTGGAAGACCTATACAAGATATAGTTCTATGAAAAATCTCATAACTCAATAGGTCCTGTGATTTTCTTGTGGACACAACTACTCCCAATCTTAATTAATTAATAACCTGATTAATAATAATACCATATATAGGAAATCCAATGTTACCATAGATTGTGATCATATTTATATGGTTGAAAATTTGAAATTCAAAACGTAAATGTAACATGTAACATCCCAACTCCAATGTGATATTCCCAAACCCAACGTGAAATTTTCACGTGCTTATGAAATTCAAAACAACTTGATTAATGGCAATACCATATATGGGAAATCTAATATTACCATAGATTTTGATCATATTTATATGGTTTGAAATTAGTCATTCAAAACATAAATGTAGCATGTAACATTCCAAACTCAACGTGACATTCTCATATATTTTCCATCCTAAACCCAACGTAAATGTAACATGTAACATCCAAAATCCACCATCATTCCCATATGCTTCTCATCCCAAACTTAATGTGACATTCCAATACTCCACCATTGAATTATGAATAATGCAACCTCTAAAATGTAACATGTAACATTCCAACCCAACCCATGTATTGAACCACCATCACCCCTAACCCAGCGTAACTTCAACATTGAGCGATAAGATTCAATCCACATTCAATTACAAACCCAAATCCCCAATAATTTTGTGCAACGCACTGTGTCATGTGTGTAAACACGACATACAACAAAGACACGATACACATACAAACACATATATAACTGAACAAACACACAAATATCATCTATTACATGCTATATGTGGATTAACATTACACACTAAATGTAACATGCATCGTAACACGATCATCTAGGTCCCAATATACAATTGCCATCCTACGACGTGGTTCATATTCAATGTCCAATTAACAACTAAAACCAAATACCCCTAACCTAACTCTTGAACCCATACACACACCCCCATTCATTGAACATATCAAAATGCATCAACCATCACAATGTCAAATACACACATTTAATTAGAACATTGGCTAAAGTGTGACTATCAATGAGTGTAATAGATTGTCAATGCCATATTAAAGAAGAACAATCCACACTTCAACAAACAACAACACACTTTAATAAATAAACAAAAACATACATCTTCCACTCAATCGATTAGAGTCGAAATCTGTTGAATGAATCAACACACAACCCTCAAACTTCATCATATTATCGACCATGTCCACATCCATTTAAGCAACATTTTGAAAATGTACTGGAATCCTATAATCAAGGCAAAAAACTCACATAGTCATTGCTTATAGACTTGTCTTTCCCGAAAACCTTCCCAAACGTGACATGATGAATGAGAAAATAAAATACAATATGAAAACAAATTAGAGATATAATAGTACACTAATAACATTCATTTACAATTTATAGGACCTTATAAAACACATTCCTATTTAAATAGGACTTCAAACTCTAAAAGAATATTCATAGAATTTCACATTAAATAAGTCTTCCAAATAATACTTATAAATAATTTTACCCATTCTATACCCAATACCAATTCTATATTATTCTATATTATGGATTTATCGTTTAAATTTTATAATGATTCTATATATGAAATCATATTTTATTTCCTACATTATTTTATCTAATCACAACTCACAGGAGGAAAAATTTGCACAACAATGATACTCTCAAGGAACCTCTAAAGTTTAGATTTACTGTTTGAGTTACTTTTTTAATTGTTGAATAGTAAATTCTTTTATATTTTATATTTAATTTTTTAAATAAAATTTATATAATTTCTATTTCTACATATTTTTATTTTTCAAATAAAAAAAATAAAATTAAATAATTAGAATTACTTTAAATTTTATGTTACTAATTCTTCTTCTAATTTAACTATTATTTTTAACGTCAAAATGAGTATTTATTTTACCTATTATAATTTAATATATGATAATTACACTTTTATAATATGATAAAATTAAAATTATCAAAATATACAAATAATTTAACTAAAATTAATATATATATATATAAGTATTCAAGTAACAATTTTATAGAACGATAGTGTCAATATTATCAAAAAAAATAACTAAAATCCTATTTTAATTTTAATTTTAATTTTAAATTAAAATTAAAATTATTCTTTTATAACATATTTTTTGAAAAAAATTAATACGTATTGTATGGGCCAACTTCTATTAAAGGAAAATTATTGAAAATGGGAAGGAGAATAAATAATTGCCAAGAATATAGGATCTAAACTAATTGCATGTGACATGGGAACTTTAACAAAATTACACAAGGGTGATTCTATTTACACACCATTAATACTTTCAATACATACCATTAATAGATTAAATTTATATTTCAATAATATTCTTTAATGAAATGACCATTAAGGATAACATGGAGTGTATTCTACCCATTCAAAAATTTCATATGTAAAAACATAAAATACTTTTCACATACCATCATCCCTATAGGGTTTAGGGTTGTGTCTCCTATGGATATGGATTGATATGGAGGGTTTCCACTTCTTACCTATTCACTTCTACTATAAACATTGTATTTGTTCATCATTTTTGCCATTAACATGCACTCATGATAGCATTTATTATCAATTAGCTCACTTCATTCTCTTCTCCATTATACTTATTTTTCAAACTCAAAACATTATTGCTTTTAAAGATTTAGGGCTTAAGAACATTGAAATCAATTAGTTTTGAATATTTGCACACCGTGGATGACACTGAGATGATTGGTTTCGATATAAACATTGAAAACGTTGATTTGAACATTAAAAATATTAGTTTATAACTTAACTTTTTGACTTTTTTTTTTTTATTATTTATCTCATTTGTATGTTGGGAAGATGATTTTGTTTGTTATGTTCGGATAACTAGAGTTGAATTTTTACATAATGTTCTATTATTTATATTAGAATAACACAATTTTGTTCAAATTATTAAGATTGATCAAATATTAAATGTTCATATATAAAAAAATTGAAAATTTTAAATTAGTTTAGTTAAAATAAATTAAACTTTTATTCGTCGTTCAAGTTTGTTCAACTCTGTATTCTTGAACATGACTGCTTTGATGAATTTGTTATCTGTTTTTACAATACTCTATACCTACCCAATATAACAATGTTGGAACTGGTTATGAGAATGGAAGGTGTGAATCAATGCTGACAATGTCAATCTGAAACAATGATGAGAGACGAGAGTTCAACACCGACAATAAAGATCAACATCGACGAACATGGAGGCTGAATAAAACACTCCGCTGATGATCTGAAATGATGAGACGACGAGATAAGACACGACGAAAGTTCAACACCAACTATGGAGATCAACACCAACGAAGATGGAGGCCGAATAAACCTCCGCTAGTGATGAAGATCAAGACCGATGAAAATGGTCGCTGTTTTGAAGATTGTGGGGGGTTTTTGTTATGTGTAATAGTGAAGATGAAGAGTTTTTTATGTGTAATGGTGTGTATTCAAATAGTTAGTGGTGTGTTAATATAGGGTTAGTAATTGAAAGCTAAGGTGTAAAATAAGATATTTTTAAACTCTAAAAATTATTTTGTGCGTGTACTAAGTAATGATATGTACAGAGTATATTAGTGGTGTGTAAACAGAATCACCCATTGCAAAAATATAGTTGATTTACATTTTTGTCCTCACTTTTTTTCCCTCCCTTTATCTTTCTTTTTCTCTCACTCATTCCATCATTTGAAACCCTAATCCAATGCTAGCCATCCCCTTCTAATGATGTCATCCCCTCATTCCTCGCCAACCACTCCACAACTTCATTCGCCCTCTTTTGTCTCTTTTCCACATTTCTCAATTCTCTACAATCCATTTCCACTCCATCACTTTGCTATCCCCTCAATACTCACCTCTTTTTCCAATCTCATCCGACTGCTCTAGCACTGTTGTTGACCTCTTAATCCTTCTCGTAACCCCCATCCCACAAAACCTCTTCTTCCATTTATTCTCTTTACTTCATTTCGTCTTCGTCTTCCCTAATACCTCCTCTTTTTTTTTCTTTTTTTTTTTTATATTTTTTTTTTATAGTTATTTCTATTTAATAAAAAATTATGATAAAGGGTATTTGTAACTTTGTTTGGAAAATTTTTTGTCTTCATATTTGTAACAACTCTGATCTGTGATTAGTCAATAAACCATGATTAAGAATGCCTAATGATTAATTAAAAATAAATTCTGAGTTAATTGCATGTGTTTTGTATTAATTGTGCTTATATATGTCTGACGTATGAATATCTGTCTAAATTTCTGTTTCAATATGCGAATTGAAAGCCTTAACAACATCTGAACATGAAATTGACTAGGTCATCATATAATTGAGAATTTTTAGAATTTTATGGTGGATTTAATTAAAATTCGATTTAGAACGAAATAATTAGAATAAATTAAGCATAATTAATTGCACTTAATTAACTTAATTTAATCCAAGCTTATATAAGGCTAATGGAACTCTAGAATCATCCTTACACTTGCACTCATTCTTCTTCTTGAGCATACAAATGTAAGAGGAGAGAGAGAGAGAGAGAGAGAGAGAGAGAGAGAGTTGAAGCCAATATTGAAAGAAAAAGAGAATTGGGAAAAAACTAAGAGAAATTAAGCTTTTACATCTTGAATTTGAGCTCTAGGAAGATCATAATCCATAATTCTTGTGCTTATTTCTTGTAGGAGAAGAATTCATGAGTTGTATAGGAAAATTGCATGAGATTCAAGGGAATTTAGTGATTACACACTTGAATTGGGCTAAAATTATGGAATGGAAGATCATTAAATGCATTCATGTTCATTTCATTTTGTAATTATTTTCAAGGAATTCTCTCTTGCATGTTGATGTTTTAATTTGGTTTTGGAAATTCATGTTTTATATCATTTTAGCCCAATTGATCATGTTTTAGAAGGTTGGAGTTCATATCATTACATGCATGTTATGTTTTCAAGTTTCAAGTTTTGCGTTTGAATAATTCATTTGCTTTTGGGCTTGATTTTGCGAAATAACTTTCCATTCACGAAGTCCTACGAGTTTATAAGTATTTTCTTACGTTTTGGCCCAAGGATGATGTGTTTGATACAAATAAATTGACTTTTGAAGCTTGGAGAGCAATTTGGAAATTCCAAAATTCGCACTCTTCGCTCGAGCGGTGAAAGCTTAGCTCGAGCGAAGAATGCAAGCTTCCAATACTTTTGTAGACATGAGCCTTGGCTCGAGCGACAGAACCTGTACTCGAGTGACCACCCTTTGTTTTCAGTCTTGGCTCGAGCGACCAAGATCTTCGCTCGAGCGTAAAATGAGAGCTCTCAGAAGTTTTGGAGACTAAAGGTCCACTCGAGCGAACTGCCATGTTTTTGAAAATTTTACTAAGTATTTTCAAGTACATTTTGACATCCTCATTGCATCCTAGCCATTCCTAAGCCTTAAGTAAGACACAATAATGAGGATAAGAATTAGAAACACACCAAGATAGAACATAAATAAGTTAAGTATATTTTGAACGTGTGTTTCAATGTGTGTTCGTTATGTGTTTGTATAGGTCACGCGCCATAGACTGTCTAATCTGTCTGATTTGTTTGTTTTGCTTTTGGAGCTATCTATGAGTAACAAGTCTGTAAGTTATGTTTGACTTTAAGTATTTTCTGCATAATATGATCTCGATCTGCTTTTCAAATGCTATTTTATGAATCATGAATGATTGTCCACTTTTTTAAAATGTATTCATTGCATCTTTAATATCATTTGATATGTGCTATCTGCTCTATTAACGTCTCATAAAATTATGGGTCATCTGACGCTCATGAGCCATCTCAGATATGGATCTTTATTAACGCCCCATAAAATTATGGGTCATCTGCATGTCTCATGTATTCATGAGCCATCGAATTTATTAACACTAATGGATGTACTACGATGATTATATGTGAGAATCGATATGAATATGAATCTGCTTTTAAACCGAACTCGATTTCTAAATCATATGGACATCATTTGTAAAACCTTTACCCCATTGTTATTCATTAGGCTCTAGCTCACAGATTATTTATGTATGTAGGTGATCGTGCGTGACTGTGCTTGAGATTTCCAGCCTAAATCGGTTTGTGTCACCCAACTTTGCGCTCTCAAGGAGATTCGAAGTCTTTTTTGTGGCCAAGCTCTGTGGCTTGTGTTTGTAAACAAGTTTTCAAGTTTTAAGTTTTATGCTCTTTTCTTTTGTTAGGACAAGTTTATGTTCCTTTTGTATGTAAGATTGACATCATACTATATGTAAAAACAAGTTTAAAATTTACTGTCCCATATAAGTCTACACAGCTTTATGAACGTTGTATATTTGATATTTGCTTCTGCTAGCCCCCTTATTTTTTTTAATTTGTTTCATAGGCCTTCAGTAATCCTAGAATTGCTAGCCGGTTACGATACTAAACCTATAGGGGCGGATTTGGGTCGTAACAGAGCATATAAGCCTACACAGCTCTATGGACGTTGTATGTTTGATATTTGCTTCCGTTAGCCAATTATTTTGTTAATCTGTTCCAGAGGCATTCGGTAATCTTAGGATTACTAGCCGGTTATGATGCTAAATCTATAAGGGCAAGTTTGGGTCGTGACAATATTTTAGCTATATATATATATTTTAAATGCACCTAATATATACACATAAAAAATAAATTATATATGAAGGAATCTAAAAAAATCACAAACGAGCATATATATTTATTTGTTTTTTATATAATATTTTAAAAAATTTCTTGACATATGCTTAATTTTGATGTACATCTAGATTAAATAAATTTTAATAAAATTGACTAATTTTTTTTAAAAAAACTTAAACCAAATAAAAAAGATTTATAAAACCACAACATTTTATAAAAATTTCTATTGAAGGGTGTATAATGCAACAATAAATTTAAATAATAGAATCCATGAGAGGTGTTAATAAAGAGAGTATGGCTTTTCTCAATTCTCAAATCTGGTGGACTCATTGGATCCACTTCCATTTATATAATTTAAGTTGTTGATATTTTAAAATTTATCGAGTATATTATTTTTGTAAAAAAAATTAAGTCGATTAGATAATGATAATTATATATTTGAATTCACCTTTTGGGAAAAATTACCCATAAATCCTAAATGGAGAAAAGTTAAACCATTTGGTCCCGATAATTTTCTTGTAAACCAATTAGTCCTATTTATTTGGTAAGTTTGTTTTATATGGGTTTGATTTTATTTTGATTTTACATGTATACCCTTGATGGGATTGTGTTTTCCTAATTAATTGATTCAAAGTTGGAGTAGATAAGGAAATGTTATTGTAGGGGATAATGTTAATAACCCCTAGTAGTAGAAAGTTTGATCTTTTGTTAGTAACGTGGGTTTTGAGTTTCTGTTAACATTGTTATCAAAAACAATGTTAACAGAGTTATTATCCTCTTCTATCTAAGATGATAAACATCACACCTCATTTTTGAGCCTAACGTAAATACCCTCATGTAGAAAACCCAACTACCATTTTCCATAACCATCTACCGCAAGACAACAACAACACATCAAAATCCAAAATACCATTATCACCCACACTTAAGGTAATCAATTACAATTTATCAAAAACATATGCATCCAAACCCCCAAAAAATGCAATCAAAATTTACCTTACCAGACCATGACCACTCTAGGAAAATATCAAAAATTTTCACATTTCAATAAATTATAACACCCAAAAACCCACATTCATAATGCAATCTTAACAAGACAGAGGATATCATTAGTGCACATACATAAGGGCATAACTTATTTGACATCATTTGTTGATGACACAATCACCAGAGACGACGAATGGAGGTTTTTTTTCTCGTCGCACGACACACACCATCGCACCATCTCTACAACCTCATGATGTAAACGTATTGACATAATAAAGGACTTGTATGTGTCTTGGGTTTATGAAAAAAAAGAATGATCAGTTTACAGTACCAATCTATACGGATTTAACGTTGCCCATTACACATGGCTCACAAACACACCAAACACTATCCCATTAACATCGAAACACAACATAAATTCACATTTACGTCTCTTCTGTTCCGATTGCTTGAAAGCCAAAATTCCCAATAAAAAAAATTTAGGGCATAGACGTAAATTGAACATCAACAAAACTCTAAATTACCCTTACTTTACATGTTAAAACATGGGTCAATTCGTCTTTAACACTGAGATGAGACTTATTGATTTATAAAATTAAAGTTAGGACTAAATGAATCCAAAGACTAGAATTTGGTATTTAATGGTGCATTCCCCATTATGTATAAAAAAATAAATGGTTAATACAAAATTAATTAAATCGAATAATTTTTGTTATTTGATCGAATTAATATTTTACAAAAATAATATATTTAAGACCATCTCCAACGGAGAACCAAATCAACATCGATTTAAAATTTGATGAAAAACTCACTTTCGAGGCTCCACGGTGGCACCAAACGATATCAAATTGACAATTCACCAAACGCTACACCAAACCGATACCAACACCCGAATTTGATGAATCATCATATCGATCGTTGAAGGTGGTACCCGGTTGCCCGGCCGGTTGCCCAACCGGTCGCCTGGTTCTCTTTGAAATACATGGGTTCAAACGGGTCAAAAACAGTTCAAACCGTTTAAAAAAAAAAAAAAAAAAAATTTTGCCTAGGTGGTCGACCACCCGGTCGACCGGCCGGTTGACCACCCAAAAGTTCAAAAAGTTCAAAATAAAAGGTTCAAACCGGTAAAAAAAAAAAATTTGCCCTTTCTTGGGTCGTACGGTCAACCAACCTATGTCTTACAAATTTGATGAAAGCATTTGATCTTTGAACCGTTGGAGCGCCTGTGTATCAAATTAAGAAAATAGCTACTTTTTTACTCAAATCTGGTGAAACATTAGATGCACCGTTGGAGATGCTCTAACAAATCTTACCATTTAAATTATTAAAGCAGAATTAAAAAATAGACCAATGAGCGACGTCTCCAGGAGAACCGGAGAGGATCTGTAATAAAAAAAAAATTAAATTTGAAAAAGAAGTATACTATTTCTGTTTGTTTATAAAAATTGATGTAACAAATTAAAATGACCACAATGCCTCTTTTATTGGTCGAGAAGCGAACAAAGACGTCGTCGTTTGAGTGATTAGCTTCTTTCATCTCAACCTTGTCCGGACTCCAAAGTCTGAAACAGAGAAGGATAAAACAGTCAAAATGAAAAAGTGTATCGAAAGCGGGATCGAGAAGTGCTGGCCACTGTCTTGTGATTCTCTCTCCCTACAACAAAAAATTATTGATTGATTTTAGGCATCATACTTCTAACCAATCACAATTTACCATATCTATTTAAATTTGTAATCGTATCTCTTTAACCAATTACAATACCATTAAAACCACACCTAACGTTACCCCAAAACCAATCAATAACTTCTCGTCTGCAACACATTTGTACTCTCTCTCCTCCCTCTGAACCTCCATTGTTTCCAGCCTTTATTCTTCTCCCCCTTTTCTCTCTCTAAAAAAGGCTCATATTTCTCTCTCTAAAACAACAGTCTATCTGTGTTCAAAGCCAGCCCCCCAAGTCATCTCTTTCCCTAACCAGAACGCTCTGTTTTGTGTTTTTGTTTTTTGATCTTTTTCAATATAAACATTGCTCTCTCCCTCTCTCTCTCGGAAAAATCACCACTGCACCAGAAAAACAAACCCTAAAAACCCAGGTTAGTACCACAGCAAAAACCTTTTTCACCATATCAAACACCTTTTTCTTTTTAGGAGAAGACCCATCTCAAAAACCTCTGCAAAAACCCATTTTTTCCCATATCAAACACCTCTCTCTCTCTCTCCAGATGCGGAATCGAAGACCCACCTCATTCCACTTCCTCACCACCTTGTTCCTCTACATTTCATCCAATGTAGGTCTCGTAACCTCAAAATCAACAATCGAGCCCTGCTCAAACTCCAACTCCTGCAATGCCTTACTCGGCTACACACTCTACACCGACCTCAAAGTCTCCGAAGTCGCATCCCTCTTCCAAATCGACCCCATTTCCCTCCTCACTTCCAACTCCATCGACATCTCATACCCAGACGTCGACAACCACATCCTCCCCTCCCAACTCTTCCTCAAAATCCCCATCCTCTGTTCTTGCCTCGACGGTATCCGAAAATCCCTATCTACCCACTACAAAACCCGCCCTTCCGACACTCTCTCTTCCATCGCCGACACCATTTACGCCGGCCTCGTCTCCGCCGATCAGATTAAGGATGCCAATTCCATCTCTGACCCTTCTCTGCTCGATGTCGGTCAGACCCTTGTTGTTCCTCTTCCTTGTACTTGTTTCAATGGGACTGATAATTCATTGCCCGCCATTTATATGTCTTATGTTGTTCAATCCCCGGATACTATGGCTGGGATTGCCTCCAGGTATTCCACTACTATTACTGATCTTATGACTGTCAATTCGTTGGGGAGTGTAGCTATTGATGCTGGTGACATTCTCGCTATTCCATTATCTGGTAATTCACTTTCATCTTTTTATTACACCGTAACTTTATTTTTTGTTTTTTTTGTTTTTGTTTTTGGGTTGAATGTTGTGTGAATTCAATTAGCATTTCATGGGGTTTGTTGAATTATAGAAGAAGCTGAAATTTTTTTAATTTTTTTTAATGATTTTTTTGTTGTAGCATAATTAGTTAGGCCATCTCTAGCCCTTAATCAAATTTGAGTAAAAGCTTTATTTGATATGAAGAAATCCAACAGACAAACTCAGATTTAAGCATAATCTTGAGTAAAAATTTCAGGAATGGCAGAATTATTGAAAGCTACAGAAAGGTCTTGAAAATTTTGAGTCTCCCTTGATTTGAGTTTTAAAAAAAAACTAGGTAAAACTGAATTTGATTCCAAGTGTGGGTCAAGGAGTCCAGAGTTTTTTGAGTGATTTTTACCCGAAATTAAATTTGGTACAGGTTAAGGGTTGGAGATGCCCTTAAAAGACAATGTTTGCCATTCCTTTTGTTTGCTGTTACTTTAGTTGTTCTCTAATGGTGTTGATTGGTTCAAGCAAACACCCATTAGACACAATTTCTGTCTTTCAGACTTAGGAGTAACAATTTTGCCTAATTTGGATTGTTTCATTTTATTGATTAATGAATTCTTATGTATGTTAGTGAGTTTGTAAATGGTTGGTCATGGTGGTATATATTTTTTATTCCTCTGTTTTTCCTTGCATTACAGCTTGCGCGTCAAATTACCCAAGATATGCCTCGGATTTTGGTCTGAGTGTTCCTAATGGAAGCTATGCCATCACTGCAAGTCACTGTGTGCAATGCAGTTGCGGTATAGGAAGTAGCAAGTAATTAACTTTTACCTTGGAGTTATGATCTGTGAGATACATCTTGCTGTATGTTTGTTTGTGTGGTGGTTTATGATAATCTCATGCTTGGACAGTTTATACTGCATGCCAGCTTCATTGGCGGTATCTTGTTCAAGCATGCAATGCAGAAACAGTAATCTCATGCTTGGAAATGTTACGTGGCAACAGAGCACTGCTGGCTGCAATGTTACTTCGTGTAGTTACGGTGGCTATGTCAATGGAACCATTATCACTATGTAACCCAATTCCCATGACTTTTAACTCTTCCAAATTTTCCTTGTATTATATGGAGTTCTAATGTTTGAATCCTTTCATTTATTTACTTATTGCTCTGCAGGTTGTCGACATCTCTTGAACCTCGATGCCCTGGTAAATCTTTTTAATTTTTTTTATTTTCATCTATTGGAAAATTCATGAAAAAGTGAAATCATTTACATATTTTCACTGGAAATAATAGGAGTCTATTTGCTTAAAGTAAAGGCACTAAAATTTCAAAATATACTATGCAAAATATGGGCCTAGTGATGGGACTGGATTAATTTTATTGGTTCTAACTAAAGCATTTTCATTGTTTATTTGATTTTCATGTAGACATTGTACTCTTGTCTTCTGGTTTCAAAAAAACTTATCTTCTTTTTCTTTTATTGTACATATTACCCTCCCTAGACCCCGCTTTGACGGGAGCGTCATGCACTGAGTTACCCTTTTTGATGATTGCTGAAATTGCTGTTATGTTTGTGTGTCTTAGATGACCATAAAAAGGTTCATAACACATTTAGCATTCATTTGGATGGATGTGAATTCCAAATCAAGGGATTTGAGGTTAAAAATATTGGAGAGTTAGCTATTATAGGTGGATACTAGAAATACTTCAAAAGATAAGTTAAAATAGAAGAGATGTATTTTAGTATGACCTTTTTTGCTAGAAGAGAATCCTTAGCATGATTTCAAATAATTACATTATAAATTATTTCAAATCCATCATGATAAAGCTATTTAATTTAGGGGTTGTTTGGGGTGTCCTAAGTAAGTGCACTTTTTGTTTTTTTGGACTAAAAAGTTGAAGAAAAAAATATAGATGTTTGGGTTAACTTTTTGACTTTTTATGAAAAAATATGTATTAAAATATTGTATAAATAAGTGTGTAGGAGAAGATAATTAATTAATCCATACGGGTTGGGCAGTGCAGTCGGCTGGGTAGGACATGGAAAAAGATTGCCTCCTTTTCGGGCTTTTGATTGGACGGTGTTGTTCGGCCCGTGGGGGCCCACTACAGGTCTCGTTTTTTTAATTGGAACCATTCAATGTGTAGAACTCGTCGAGTACTATATGTTTATAAAAATCACGTTCATTGGATATCGATAGTTATCTGATTGTGTTAGTTTTTTTGGTCACATGTTAACTATAACACCATCAATTTTTTATACAAAACTGATTTGATCATGTAGTTAGCAATATCCAATATACGTGATTTTTAACAGGCATATAGTATTAGACGAGTTTTACATATTGAATGGTTCAGATTATCAAAACGGGACTCATGGTGGGCCCCCACGGACCCAACTTTACCATCTAACTTAGTGAATATACACATAATTTTTTTTTTTTCCTTTCACTGCCTTTGCGTTGACGTCAGTACCTAAGTTGGCGCAAAACTGATTTGTATTTAATATTTGTATATTAATTTTTTTTATATTTCTTTTTTGGTGAATAGTGATAACTTTTTAACTTTTTTTTGGTAACTTTTTGACTTTTTGGCTTTTTTTAAACTTGTCAAACCAGGCCTTAATCTCAAAATTCATAACGAGTTCTCCTTGAATGATAAATGTCAAATCCATGCATTTCAAATCCACGTCTATCCAAACGGACTCTGATATATACTGTGAAATGTGTTTTTGGTTTACGAGCAGTGACTTAATATTGTATTGAATTATTGAAAATGGATGCAGGTCCACAGCAATTCCCTCCACTTATAGCCCCTCCTTCTTCAGTAAGCAGGGAGTCATTATTTGCCCCGGCACCTGCACCTTCTCAGTCAGGTGGTGCTACAACAACCTCTCCAGCATCTTCTGTTGTGCCTACATCTGGCGCAGTTCTAGGACTTCCTCCCACAAATGCCCCAAGTGGACGCCTCACTAGTGGCAGCTCCTCGGTGAATCCATTAGCCAGTTTTCCAATTGCAATTGTTTTAGGTTTGTTTTTTGAGTCTGTGTTGTCATTCTCATTGTAGTTTTTGTATCTTATGGTTGCTTCCTATGCATCAGGTCTTAGCATTTTTGTTGTACTTCAGTTAATATTTTTGTCAGTGGACTGGTTTACTGATGCAGCCTACCTGAGATGTTATTTTTAATTTTTTTTTTCTTTTTTCTTCATTTGCGTAGCATTTTGGTCCATTCAATTTTCTAACCTTGTATGGTGAATCATGGCAGTTGCCTTTTCTGTAATCTATTCTTGTGATCATGTTTGAGCTATAAAAACATTGGCAAAGTGATTGCATTTTCATACTCTAGTTGATCTTCCCGTTCAGTTATTTGAAATCCATCTATCCAGATGGAATAGGACTTGCATTTTCTTTACTGAGTTATTGGTTTTCCCCAATTTTGACTTGGTTTAGAGCTAGAATGTTTCAGTGGACTTGAGCTTGCTTGGCTGTTTTCATCAAGTGATATGTGTTTTTCAGGTAAAATATTTTTTTACCTGGATGAACTGAAGTTCCAAACTTCTTGTTGTGCACCTGAGTTGTTTTGAAGCCATGGTATTGTTTTATATGCAAATTTTTAGTAATTTTAATGCAATTGTATTGCTCAACTCTGTATATGATATTTGTGAGAATTTCAATATAAACTGTTATTTCTCTTGAATGTCTATTTTTGTTATTTAGGTTTATTGTCAATCTCACTTGCTCTCAGTTCAATTCAACCCTTCGTGGGTTTTTAAACTTTTGTTTTTGTTCTGTTCCTCCTAGGTCTCTGGCCTTGTCAATCTTGTTGCCTCTGATTTATTTAAAGAACTATTGTGAATTCATTCTTCGAAATCTTTTGAGCTCTTGAAATTTCATGCGAAGAGAATGGCTTCTCTCTAGTCTTGTGAGAGTGATGGGGTCCTCCATGACGGAGTAGTCTTTGATAAAATTTTGATTTATTTACGCTGTGTTTAATTGAGTGATTTGGGAAGAGAATTGAAAAAAAATAAAAAAATAAAATAAAAGTGTGAAAGTAAGTGAAATATAGATATATTTTATTTATATTTTAACTACAAATTTTTTTTTTCATTTTCAAAATTTTCCCCAAATTGTTTAATCAAACACAGCATTAGAGAAGAGCTCAGCCCTAACAAAAATAAGTGAGCTTTGAGTTGAGGAACATTTGTTGGTCGTATGATCTAGTTTGGTTTCCCCAAATTGTTTAAATTCTGTGGTTATTGAAAAGTTGTGGAGAATATTTTGAGCTTGTGCTTTCTAGATTATAATTTTGTAAGTTGCCGTTTGACAATTAGTTTTTTTAGTTAGCTTTTTAATTTTTTAGTTATTTTAGTTTAGGACTAAAAGTTTGTTTGGTTTAGTTTTTTTGATTTTTATTGAAAAAAAAATAAAATGATTAATATTTGAATGTGATATTTTGTCTTATTAACTTGTTTAACTTATTTTGTCTTTTGTATTTTTTTTTAATTAGAAAGTCATTGCCAAACTACTAGACTCTGTTTGTTTTTCCGATGTTGGTTAAATAAAAAGTAAGTAAAATATTTTTGAGTTATTTTTTTAAAAATGATTTACTTTTAAAAATTTCGTAAATTAATTTTTACAAAGTTTAATTTCACTCACTATCTTTTTAACACATTTAGCATTTTTAAATAAATATTTAGCTCACAAAAAGGTCATAAATGACATTTTATTAAATCAAAATTTTTCTTTTAAATAATAAAATATTTTATGTTAAAACAAACCTAACCTATTTGAAAATTGCACCAAATACTAACCATTAACTTGAGGGAGTGGGTCAAGTGAGTTTTACTTGAAAAAACTACTTTTATATTTCTCATTCGTTTGTTGGGAGCTTCAACCTTAATCCAAAAAATGCAACAGTTCTGCTATATAGCTCGAAAGATTAGAGGCTTGAGTGGCCCGAAATCCCAAAACAATGTTGTTTTGGCTTTTTTTGTTGTTGTTGTTGTTGTTTTCCTTCTTCCTTTCCATAACTTGCAAAAGAAGAGCAAAGAAGAAAAGAGAAAGGAGGAGAGGAGCGCAAAGAGAGAGAATCATCATCATCAACCAAAACTCAACAAATCATCATCAAGAGAGAGAGAGAGAGAGAGAGAGAGAATCATCACCAACCAAAAATCAAACTCACCCAACACATTATCATCATTACACATAGAGATCAACCAAAAATCAAACCCACCATAGAGATCAACCAAAAAAAAATGTGGAATCTGGAAAAATTTCAACAACACATCATCATCAACAACAATCAACAATCATCAACAATTTTTTTTTTTTTTCTTTCATCATCAACAACAATCAACAATCACAAAAAATAAATAAATAAATAAATAAATAAATAAATAAATGTAGAATCTGAAATTTTTTTCAACACATCATCATCATGCACAGATCTATGTCCTTTGTGTATATACAGAGCTCGTGCTCCGATATTGAGAAGAATTGGAGATCGGAGGTCGGGCAGTGGAGAAGAATCGGAGGCCAGAGGCGGCGAGAGGGTTTTGAAGAGTTTAATCGGCTCCGACTTCTCCACCAAACATAGAAACAAGAGGGATGAGTGAGTTCAGAGATGAGAGAATGTTGGGTCTGAGAAAAAGAAAGAGAAAGAGAGATACAAAATAAAGGGGAAAGAGAGAGTGAGTCATGGAGTGAGAGTGTTGTAATTTTCGAGCCATCCGGGGTGAAACATTTCGAGCTACGAGGCATTAGTCAAAATGCAAATAATAAAAATTAAAATTAAATTAGGGCAAAAGGTCATTATGCAACAACAACTTGATAAATTTTGGAACAATTAAAAAAAAAAATCTAAGATTTGAGTTTTGTAATAAAATAAAATTTTAAATTTATCAATTTAAATTATAATTTTTTGATTTATTTTCAATTTAAACCATTTATCTATTTTTGTTAAGTAAAACAATAGAAAAATAATATTTTAATCATTAAACTTCATGTAAATATATATAAAATATATAAAATATTTTTTTATTAAGTTTAATGACTAAAATATTTTTTTTTCATCGACTTTTAACATAAATAGGTAATGATTTAAATTGAAAATATATTAAAAGATTATGATTTAAACTGATAAATTAAAAACTTAGGATTTATTTTGTTATAAGGGTCATTTTTTTTTTAATTTTCTAATACTTTTTAAATAATTATAAAAATTGATAAATTCACAATGAAATCACAACTTGTGGGCCCACCATGCCATTAATTTTTTCTTACGAATAAAATTTATAAACTAAAGTGATAATTAATAGTAATTTTATGATTTCATTTCGGAGACTCAGAAGCCCATTTTGGGTTGATTTGGTAATGGATTGAAATAGTCAAAAAGATGCGAAAAATTTAGGGTAAATTACCAATAGGTCCTACTTGGGAGACTTATTACCCAATAGGTCCTACTTTGAGACTTATTACCCATTAAATCCTATTTGATATAATTTATTAAGTGATAAAGACAAATTTATCAGTCTTTTTTTTTTATGAATAATTTTATAGTGATAAATTTATCAGTCTCTTTTTTTATGAATAATTTTTTAGTGATAAATTTATCACTCTCTTATTTTTATAGTGTTAAATTTATTAGTTAGGACCTGTAAGTAAATAAGTCTAGTGAATAGGACTAATTGGTAAGTACCCCAAAAATTTATTCATAAATTTTATTTGAGGGATGGTAATTTATTTAGTCTCAAGGTTTTTCATATATGCTAATTAGTTTCATTAATTTTTAAAATGTAAATTTAATATATTCTTTAAAAATTGAGTTTACAGTTATACCTTTCTTTTCATTATGTTTCATTTTTTTTTTCTTTTGTGCAAAAAAGGTAAGATACATATAATCTGATATGAGAATCTCTTTTATTTGAAATGCTTGAAATGTGCAATTCTTCAAACATTTTAAAAATAGTACAAAAATCTCTTAGTAAGTTTTGAGCAAATATATAATTTCAAATTGTGGGGCTTTGATTTTGAATGGTTTGAAACGTGAGATTTTTTAAACATTTCAAAAGAATTACAAAAATTTCTTAATAAGTTTTGGACAAATGTATAATTTCAAATTGTGCGATTTTGACTACAAAAATCTATTAATAAGTTTTAGGCAAATGTATAATTTCAAATTATAGGGTTTTGATTTGGAACGGTTTGAAATGTGAGATTTTTCAAACATTTCAAAATGGGTTTAAAAATACCGTAATAAGTTTTGAGTAAATGTATAATTTCAAACCGTAAAGTTTTGATTTGGAATAGCTTCAAATGTAGGATTTTTCAAACATTCAAAAAATAGTACAAAAATTCCTTAGAAAACTTTTAGCAAATATGTGATTTCAAACTGTGGGGTTTTGATTTGAAATGACTTGGAATGCGAAAATTTTCAAACATTCCAAAAAGAGTACAAAAATCCATTAGTAAAATTTGGATAAATGTGTAATTTCAAACTGTGGGTATTTTGGTCATTTATTTGTTTGGACGGACTGGATAAGGAGGGATTATAATTTATCGGACTATTAATCCTGTGATACATAGTCTATGGACTATTTGATTTGATGGGATGTGTATTCATATTTGTTTAGTCATGAGATTAGATATAAAGAAAAAACTATTCCATTGAATCTTATGTTTGTTTGAAATATTATAAAGAATCATAAATAATCAAAAGATAAATTTGATCTTTTAAATTGTTTACCAAATAATATCAATATTAAACATGTCTTTAATATTTTAATTTTTTTTGGGCTAGATTAAATAAAAATTTAATATTGATATTATTTGGTTAACAATTTAAAAGATCAAATTTATCTTTTGATTATTTATCATTCTTTATAATATCTCAAACAAATAAAAATTTATTTTCTTTTTTTAAAATTAAATGAATTTATTTTTTAAAATTTAAATAAATAAAATATCAATAAAAATTTGTATTATTTTTTAAAATAACATTTTAAATAAATTTATTTTAAAATAATAATTATTAAAGAAAACATCAATAAAAATTTAACTAATGAAATTAAATAAAACATCAATAAATTTTTAAAATAAAGCATCAATAAAACATCTATAAAAACTTATTTAAAAAAATTAAATAAATAAAACATCATTAAAAATTAATAAAATTATTTTATTTTTTAAATTGAGACATTTAAATTTTATTTAATTTTATTAAATATAATACATAATTAAATCAAATACTTGGAAATTGTAGGGCAAATATGTCATTTTACCATTTAATCTCATGGGATAGTTATCCCACTAATTCTATCGCATACCCCCAAGATATAATAGTCCCATATATGTGGGATTGATAGTCCAACCGAACTCCTAATCCAGCCTACGAATTTGCAACCAAATAATGGACTCCATGAACCAATGGACATGGTGTCCAATCTCTACTCGAATCCCTCCAAACAAACACAGTCTATCAGTATTAACTAGCATCCACAAGTGTAAATTGTAGGATTATGTTCTAGCATCCACAAGTGTAAATTGTAGGATTATGTTGGGTTCATTAGATTATTTGGAGGACTTATTGGTTACTAAGATATGGAAGTGTGATTTATTGGTACTTCTTCTTTTTTTAAAAAAAAAAAAAAATTCTCTATATTACTGTACGTCTTTTCGTAAAAAAATAATTAAAATAGTCAATTTCCAAAATAACCAATTTGTTAAAAAGAATATTAGATGGTTTACGATATTCATTTTCATCAAAAATTCATCACTTTAAAAAATTATTTAAAAAAAGTAATAAAAAAAAAAAAAACAAAAAACATATACCAAGCAAACTAATTTTGTAAGAGTATCTCTAATGTTGAATAAAAAATTTCATTAAATTTGAGTAAAAATTTAATGAAAGGTTTGATTTGATACCGTTCACTCCAATACTAAAACTAAAATTTTTATCAAATTTTTTCACATCTCCGGTTGTCCAAGCGAATGTCTTGGAGGTCGTCCAAGCATAGACAAAAAAAAGTTGTCAAATTGCCTTATGTGGACATCTAGGTAGACATCTGGTCCAGCGGTAACCATTTAAATTTGATAAAAGATTAAATCTCCCTGCATTTGATGAAATATCTGTTTTTCTCTCTAGTTGATATCACTTTGATGAAAATGTTGGAGTTCAATTTTTAAGACTTATTTTAATCAAATTCAAATTTGATAACAGATTTAAGTAAATGTTAGAGATGATCTAAGTACTAACTTATTTGTATATTCTCGTTTGGGAACGTATTATTTTAATTACTTTTTGACTTTTTACGAAAAGATGTGTAGAAAAGTAGAGAGAGTGATATGATAACTTATAGTGACTTTTTGACTAAAATAGAAAATTGTTAAACAATACCTTATTTTAAGCAAATAAATACCAAAGGTGTCTGAAATAGGATAAAGCTTGGGAGCTCAAATGAGCTCCCCTCCGAATCTCCCGAAAATGGAAACAGAGAGAGAGAGAGGGAGAGAAGCCGTCGCAGCAGCTCGGCCGATCGTCGCAGCAGCTCAGCCTCCGCCGCGCCTCCGCCCCTGGTTTATGCCCCCTCCTGTCCAGTTCTCCCTTCTCCCTTCCCTTCTTCTTCTTCTTCTTCTTCTTCTCCCTTCTCTTCTTCTTCTTCGTTTCTGATTCAAAAAAAAGAAAAAAAAAGGACAAAAACGATGTCGTTTTTGCCTTTAGGGGGATTCGGGGGAGCCATTTTCGAGCGACGTAGCATTACTCTCTGAAATATCTTTATCATTACAAATTATATTAAATATATTAAAAAATATATGTATTAACAACATTGCTCAATTCAAGCACAAAAAATGTGTCTACAATTTCAAGATGGATTAGGAAAAAAATATTTCATGCCCAATGTGGCATGACCATATCAATGCCTTTAAGACATCGAATAATTGCTTTAAATTAGAGTTTTGAAAATCATTGATCAATCATATGGCTTAATGGATATTACAATGCATTTTACAAATATATGGAGGTGCAAGTGTGTTTATGGTAAGATGTAAATGAAAGATTATAGAGGTGTAAGTGTCACTTGTACCTTCCTATGTGTTGATGATTTTTTTCTACAACTTTTACGTGTATATAGTTTCACCTTTTACAGAGGGTCTTCTTAACAAGTACGGTTAATAAGTATGAGTAGTGTACAAGAAAATGATAAAAAATATGTTAATCTCAAGACGTTTATTGTTAAATTTAATACATTTTTTATGAATTTTAAAACACTTTATAATCTTTTTAGGATTATTTATACGAAAACTCCTTAAACCATTGATAACTAGCATTTTGACCCTTTAAATTATAAAAGCGTACAAATAAGCCTCATAAAGTATTGAAAAGTATTACTTTAATTCCCTAAACTATAACATTGTATAAATAGACTCCCTAAATTATAAGTTTTTATAATTTAGGGGGTCTATTTATATGTTTTTATAATTTAAGGAAATGATACTTCTCAACAGTTTATGAAATTTATTTGCACGTATTTATAATTTAAAGGATCACAATGATATTTTTCAATAATTTAGAAATGTTCATGTAAATAATCCATATTTGTTCTCTTTTTCAATGCTCTTTTCTCATAGTCTGTTCTGTAATATTTTTGTTTTCAATTTTCTATTTATATTTACAAAATTTTTAAAAATTGTCCTATAAATTTGTTTGGTAACATTTTGAGTTTATAAATAAATTTCCTTAAATTAAAAATTAAGGCAAAATCCACAAACTCAAAAAATGTGTTTTTATTTATTTATAAATGGGTATAAATGTAGAAAGGTAGCGGAAAAAAAAAAAAAAGAAAAAAAAAGAAGGAAGAGATGGGTATGAGGTTAGGAGTTCAATCCCATGAACTTTATTCACAAAAAAAACAAAAATAGTGCAGAAAACAAGTTTTTTATTTTTATTTTTTAAAACCGAATGTGTTTACACTTGTTAATAGTTTTTGTTTTTCTAAAACTGAACAAAACTAGTTTACAATTTTTTTATATAAATATAAATGAAAAATGTAAGTAGTGTTTGGTTTAGTTTTGGAATTGTGATTCTCTTTTTAGAGTTGTGAATTGAGTGTGGAATTATGAGTTGAGTTTTGAGTAATTAAAAATTTATTTGATTATGAGTTTTGAAAAATGGTTTGAGAGAAATTTTTTATTTTTGAATTTTGAATTTTGAAAAAAGCAAAAAATATTTATATTTGTTTTAGATCTTTTTTAAATATAGAAATTAATTTTTTTAGATTTTTTATAATAAGAATTTAACAATTCTATCACTAACCATTTTCAACACTATATAATCAAAAGAGTTTTGAAAAGAATTTTGAATTTTAAAATTAATTTTTGAATTAAGTTTTGAGTAAATTTAAATTATTTATTTTATTATAAATTTTGAAAAGTTATTTAAAGGATTTACCTTCAAAATCATGATTCCAAAAACAAACCAAATGGAGCCGTAAAAGTTTTCAAATGTCACCACACACTTTTTTTTTTTTTTTGATCAGCGAAGAAAATGGAACTTTATTGATGAAGACCGAATAAAGAAATACAACAATAAAGAAGAAGTAGAAGGGGAAGGGGAAGGGGAAGGAGAGTGCAAAGAGCATCATAGCAAAACAAAACAATCCCAACTAGGTTGGCACTGTTGAGATCGCCCAATCATATGCTAGCACACCGCCTAGAGATGGTGAGTTGGTGAGTAACCAACCACAATCAACAAACCCAAACCAAAATACAACCGAAATGTAAAACATGCTAAAGCCAACAGATAGAAATACAAAAAACCAACCAAAAAACAAAGCAAAGACAACAATGAAGCCCTCTACTGGAGCATCCAGACAGCAGACCACACACACTGGCAAGAAACAGGCCATCAGTCATGCAACTCAGCAGGCCTCTGCACTGGTATGAAACAGCCATAAACCTATGTGATTCAACCTCTCACTTGCTTCAAATTTGCAACAATATCATGCACTGTGTATGTCACGACCCAAACCCGGCCCTATGGGTTTAGCACCGTAACCGATGTCAATCCAATTATCAAGGCTCACGAAACGATACTGATTAAACAGAGTCTGAGGGCTGGCGGAAGCAATACAATAAATAACTAGTGTCCATTGAGCGTGAAAATCAGATGCCAAAAACATTTTTCATGCATTCATACGGTTCGGAACAGTACAGTCTAAACAATCATTTACAGACACTCAATATAGGGACTTAATCCCTACTCAACAGTGCAGTGAACATTCAGTCTATACATTCGATTCAGTTATTACAAAACAGTAAGACAGTACAGTAGGGGAAATACTAAAACACCCTTAAGCCTTGGCAAGGTAGGCTCGGAACCTCACAGTGAGGCACATAGGCTGGCTTGACAAGACTGAAGTAACCCTGACGCTTCTAGCCGCGGTCTGGTGCCTGTACACCTACATATATATATGAGCAGTGAGCTAAAGCCCAGTGAATAATATAATGCGTAAAGGGGTTAAGAATAAATGTCCTTTCAGTATTAAAACCAGTCATTTCAGTCAGTTTATCAGTCATTCAGCTTGTGGCTCATATTTCAGGTCATAACCATCATTCAGTTAAAATAGTGATATGTGGTACATCCCTTGGCGTAACAGTACAGTAAACGGTAGGTCTTAAAAGACCGGGTCTTAATAGACCAAACAGTAAATTATGGCCATCGAAGCGATGCGATAAGATGGCGATAGAAAGACCAATTCGAGAAAGACAAGATGCTAGTGGATTCAAGAGGTGGCTCCCATTGTAGCACTTAGTTCCGTAGATTCTAGAGGTGGCTCCCGATGTAGCACTTTGCTCCTTATCGATATCTGGGATTCAAGAAGTGGCTCCCCTTTGTAGCACTTAGCTCAGTAGATTCTAGAGGTGGCTCGATTAGCACTTTGCTCCATATCGGTAATCTGAGTGGCCATCACAACAAGAAATAGTGGTTCCAAACTTGGGAATCGGCAGAGATCTCTCTGTCACACAAGATGTGGATTCAAGAGGTGGCTCCCCTTTGTAGCACTTAGCTCCGTAGATTCTAGAGGTGGCTCGGTGTAGCACTTTGCTCCAAATCAAGATGCAAGGTGCCAAGGATGCCCTAATGCGATTGTAATATAACTCATATGTTCATTTAGTATCTGATGTCGATTCGATGGGCAGTTCAATTGATGGCGATGTCAATTCGATACTTGATTCGATCCGATGAAACAGTATCAATTCGATAGCAGTGTCAATTCAAGAACGATTGATTCGATTCGATACTTGATTCGATAAAATAAACAACTCAATAAGGTAGCAGTTCAATAAAGTAAACGATTCGAAGATAATCATTTTTGGACATATCTTTACAAAGTTCTTACTCACAGAGTTCTGGGCTACAGTATGCTAGAGCGTCTCCTCGGTAAGCCAACCATACACAAGATATGAGATGAACACACACTAAGCTCTGATTGGGGAAGATCAATAACTCACCCTAATTTGCCTCGGTGTGTTCTACATCTATATCCTCATTAAGGTGCCTTAAACTAGGCCTAAGAATGCCTAGAATGGGATGAGGATGCAAAGATGCACTTAGAAAGCACTTTACAAAATTTGCTGAAAATAAGGGCCTCGCTCGAGCGAGCCTTTCTTCGCTCGAGCGAGCTTCCAAAATCAAATCCTTCGCTCGAGCGAGAAATCCTTCGCTCGAGCGGTCTGATGAAACAGTAAAAATACTAGATGCTGAAATTTTACGCTCGAGCCACCATTTCTTCGCTCGAGCGGAGCTCTGAACAAACGATGGTCGCTCGAGCGAGGAATCCTTCGCTCGAGCGAGGAGGCCAAATTCTGGAATTTCCAGATTTGTCTTCCAAGTCCGAACCAAGCATTCTACCACTCAATACTCGACCTCTTGGGCCCAAATTCTGGGAAACACATCTCAAATCAATATACAACAAGTTTCAAAGCTCAATTTATGAATTCAAGCCCCAAAGGTGAGTCAATTAAAACCATTTTCAAACCCATTTTCAAGAATAAACTTCAAACATGCCATGCATGAGTTTTAAACCAAATTGGAGTTTCAAAGCTTGCTCAAATGAGCTCATTTCCTCAAAACAAGGTGAAAACATGGACTTATGCATAGATATGAGCATGCATGTGACAATTAGCCATGAAATCAACTCAAAATGTACCAATACAAACATGCATGCATGATGTATGCTATAATCCAACATATTTGAACTAAATCATGACTTAGTTCTACAATGAAGCATGAATCATGCAAGAACTTGTTCAATATCAACAATAAGAAGGTGAATTCCTTACCTAGGTCTTCAATTACAAGTCTTGAGGTCCAATTTGCCAATTTACACTCCAATTCCACCATATTCAAGCTAAATCAACAAGTTTAGTTCCAATCTCTCACTCTCTCTCTACTTCTCTCCTTTGGTCGGCTAGAGCAAGAGGAATGGCTGATGAAATGAGGTTGTTCAAGTGTAATACAAGTCTCTAATGTGTCTAGGATAGTGGCCCACTTAGTGGCATTTTGGTAAATAAACCAATTCAAGCAATTTAACTCATTTTGATCTAATTTAATCATACCTAATCACTT
The DNA here is from genome assembly GCA_025200525.1 of Camellia lanceoleosa. Taxonomy (NCBI): domain Eukaryota; kingdom Viridiplantae; phylum Streptophyta; class Magnoliopsida; order Ericales; family Theaceae; genus Camellia; species Camellia lanceoleosa. The sequence continues at coordinate 130,840,822 of CM045761.1, read as the reverse complement.
TTCAATTAAATATACCATAAAATCACATTAATTATGATGAACACAGAACATCAATCAATTTCAGATTTGGCCGCCGATAAGGCCTTCAATTTGCAGTTTGATGCATACAACGAAAACAGATAATTTGGCAGTCAAACAGATAGATTATGCATTTAAACAGTTACAGTCAATCAATTTAATTTCGGATCTCGGTCGATCGATTCGATTTCGATCATTTTAATTATCAATCATAATCAATCTCAATTTAACGATGTCGATGAGGTAATCGGTAATATATCGATGTCGATTATGAGGGTTATTCTGATGTAATTCACCCTTTTAACATATGACTTGATCCATAATGCAATTCTTACTTTCAATAGCTCTACTACCTGTGCGAAATCTGCATTACCATTGTTAAATAAGCATTCATTCCTAAGTTTCCATAAGGACCAAAGCATGGCCAAAGGAACCACTTTCCAAATATTGAACTCTTTCTTCCTTAATTTCATACCAAACCACCAGTTAAGCAAAATAACCACAGATCCTGGTGTTACCCACTCCACTTCCCACTAGTTTACCAACTCAGACCATAAATTCCATACCAATGGGCATAAAAGCAACATATGATTTATGGTTTCTACCTCTGCTTTGCAAAATACATATAGGGGGCTGACATTGGCAGGTATAGCTCCAATCCTTTGCATAAATTCTGCTGTTTTAAGTCTTTCTTTCCAAGCTAACCAGCTAAAGAACTGAGCCTTCAGGGGTGCTGCATTTTTCCACAGGAACTTTAAAATGGGAATCGTGGATCCATTAACTAATTCCAACCTTTTCCACACTGAGGCCACAGAGAATACTCCAGAATTACTTACTCTCCACAAACAGTTATCCTCAGTTACAGGATTTAGATTAGGTACCTTTGCTAGTAATACATTTAGCCTATGAACTTCCTCCTCTTCCCAAGCTAAAAGTGATCTTCTAAATACCAACTTCCAATCACTGTCCGGCCCTTTCCGGTGGTAAAAAAACTGCAAGGAACCTTCCTTCTCCACTGATAAACTAAACAGTCTAGGAAATTTACTCTTAAGACTTATATCATTGAACCATCTATCCGTCCAAAAATGAATCCTTTTCCCATTTCCCAAAGTAATCCTGAAATTTTGTGAGAAAAACTCTACCACTACACTGTTTGCTGAAGCTAATGATGCAATGTCCTTCCACACTGTAGATGCCATTGCAGCTGACACTGGTTCTGGTTTCCACCTGCCCCCAATTCCACCATATCTGCTACATACCACCATTTTCCATAGTGACTGTTGTTGTTGACCAAACCTCCACCACCATTTTATCATTAAACAGACGTTAACATCCTTGAGACTTCTTACACCTAACCCCCCTTGGGCTTTACTTTTACACACCTCATTCCATTGAACTAAGTGAATTTTCCTTTGGACTTCAGAAACGCCCCACAAGAAGTTTGATTGAATCCTATCAATTGTTTTAGCAACACCAACAGGCAATTTGAAGATAGATAGAAAATACACTGGAAGATTTGACAATCCAGACTTAATTAGGGTCACTCTGTCGGCAAAGGACAAGAATCTCCTCTTCCAAGATGCTAATTTCTTTTTAAACTTCTCCACCACTGGTTTCCAAGTACTTTTTTCTCTTGGATTGGCCCCTAAAGGTAAGCCAAGATATGACAAAGGTAGACTCTGGCTAAGGCAATTCAGGTTGTTAGCAAACTCCTTAACTAACTCATCTTCCACTCCAATTCCATAAACAATACTTTTATGAAAATTAATCTTGAGACCTGACATGACTTCAAAACACCTCAAAATTCTTTTAAGCACTCTGATTTCATCCAATTGGCTTCACAAAAAATAATAGTGTCCTCTGCAAATTGTAAATGAGAGATTTTCAATTCTTGATGACCAACTGAAGCTTCTCTGATCATCCCATTTTCTTTGGCTCTCTCTAACAGAATGTTTAGACCTTCTGCAACTATAGTAAAGAGGAAAGGCGATAGTGGATCTCCTTGCCTTAATCCCCTCTGAGGAGAAAACTCTGCTGTGGGTGACCCATTTACAAGCACTGAGATCCTTGACGTAGAAATGCAGGACCTAATCCAACCCACCCATTTATCTCCAAATCCAAAATTTTCCATCATTGACAACAAAAACTCCCAGTTAATTGAATCATAGGCCTTCTCAAAATCCAATTTAAGAATGATTCCTTTTTTCTTGGACTTTCTCCACCAATCCACCATTTCATTTGCAATTAAGACCCCATCATGGATGCATCTACCAGAAAGAAAAGCAGTTTGAACCTCTCCTATGATTTTTGGGAGCACTTGTCTTATTCTTCTGGACAACACTTTAGCCAACACTTTATAAATTGAGCTAACCAAGCTTATAGGCCTAAATTCACTCAATTCTATTGGGTTCTTCTTTTTAGGAATCAAGGTAATGAAAGAGTTGTTTACCCTTTTAGCTAACTTCCCATTATGATGAAACTCTAGGAACAACTGCATGAACTCACCTTTCATTATAGACCAGCACTTTTGAATGGTTAAAATCAAATTGATCGCAATTGAAGTGAATTAGAAAAGGCACATGTTTGTCTTCGGTTTAAAACCATATTGAAATTTGTTGTTAGACTTTATGGACTCATTACGGAGATCACATTAATAATTTGAACCGTTCAATGTGTAGGACTTATTGAGTAGTTTATTTTTATAAAAAATTATGTTGATTGGATAACAATAACCATTTAATCTAATCAAATTTGTATCAACAGTAATTATAATTTTAAAAATAAATTATTGATATAAATATATTATGATCAAATAATTATTAATATCTAATTAATATAATTTTTTTATAATAATAAAGTACGTAACAAACTTTATATATTAAATAATTTGAATGATTGATATAAACTCCGAAATAGATCCACAAAAATCGAATAATACGGGGCGTTTTGGCAAGCACCAACTTTTTTAGGTCACATCATCTCTTTATTTTGGGTGCTTCTATTTACACGCCACATTCCATCTCAAGGCACACCGCTACTCAAGGCACATCTTTAGTAATTTGATAAATAAGAAATTTGTTCAATACATACCATAATCTTCCATCTTTACCCTTACTCACACACCCCACTCAGAATCTTCTATCTTTACCCTTACTCACGCACACACCCCACCCACAATCTTCAATCTTCCATTTGCTTAAAAAAAATTATTACATCTTTTTTCTTCTAGTCAATTACATTTTTAACCTTCACACAAATTTCTCAATCCACACAATCCACCTCCACCTGCCTTAACCCTAACCCTAACCGCCACCGTCGCTCGTTTGCTACCCATCCCCGTTGCAGCCATTACCAACTTCGTCCGCACCTCCTCTGCCATCCCTAGCTCCTACAATCCACCCTTTGCCATCCCCATCTTATTCATCCCAACTTTAATCCTAAACCCTAACATCTCCTCATTGCTACCGTTGCTAAGCCAGTGTTGCCTTTCCAAATCTCCTTCAGTCGGCGCCTTTTCTCTACAAATCCGCGCTTCACTGCTATTCTCTCCCTTATTGCAGCTCATTCCTCCCCCTATTTCCATCCATAGCCCCGTCTTCTTCTTCTCTTCAAACCCTAGATCTGGAAACCCAAATCTCTTTCTTTCTCGCAACTGTAGATCGAATGATGAAGTGGAGGAGCTGAGTCATGTTGTGGAGGGGATCTAGATGATGGGTAGCGGCAGATGGTGGCCAACGGGGCTGGAGAAGGGTGATGAGAGTGAAGGAGATACGAGTTGTAATGTCAGCAGTGAAGGAAAGGGCAATGCGAGTTGCTGCCATGATAGGGACACAAATGGATTGGAGATGGAAACAGAAAAGGAAATGGTATCGATCGAAGGGTAGCAGTGGTAGAAAGAGGTAGGATGGCTTACGACAACGGTTGATGGCGGCGGCGACGGCTGCTGCGGGGTAGAGTTAGGATTAGAGTTATGCTTATGGTTAGAAAAGATGAGGATATTTTGAAAATTGACAGTGTGTATTGAGTGAAAAATAAAAAATCAAAATTAGGTGTAGTGTGCAATGAGTAATTGGTATGTATTACGTAAGGTGTATATCATAACCCTTTGTTTTTTGTTATCATTTTACATTAGGTTAATATTGTAATAAAAAATAAACTAATTAATGGTGTGCCTTGAGATAAAAGGTGGTGTGTAAATAAAGGCACCCATTTATTTTTTACATTAAAAAAGTCAAAAAATCATAAAAAAATTAAGGCTTCGTTTGGTAAGACTTTCTAACTATGATTTGAGAATATGAGTTGTATTTTGAGTTTGTATGTTTTGAAATTATGATTTGAGTGTAGAAAATTTGTTTGATTATGATTTTTGAATAGAGTGTTGAATTAAGTATGAAATTGAGTTTTAAAAGTTTGATTTGACATGTGAAATAAGAAAATTTGTTTGGTTATGAGTTTTGAAAAGAGTTTTCAAAACTTAATTCAAATCGTTATAACTCATAACAAAACACACTACTTTCACACTATTGAAAATTCTGATCAACACTCAAAACCAAATTCTTTTTAAAATTCAATTAAAATTTTTTATTATTAACAGAAAATAACATTAATCAATTTTTTAATTGAAATACTACAAAGGAAATAATTTTTTTTCAAAATAAATATTCAAAAAATTTAAATCATAAATATTTAAATAATTTAAATAATCTAAAAAATTTAATAAGTAAAAAATTAAAATAAATATTCAAAAAATTTAAATCGTAAAAATTTAAAATTATTTTACTATTCAAAAAATTTAAATAATTTAAAATTTTAATATTTCAAATTTAAAAACAACTCTACACTCAAATCGTAACCAAACACATAAAACAAAACTCAATTAAAAAATTATTTTTAAAACTCATAACCAAACACATAACTCGAACCTCCATACTACTTTCACAACTCTACACTCAAATCGTAATCAAATACATAACAAAAAAAATTAAAATATTTAAAAATATTTTTATAAAATAGAGTTTGAATTTTTTTTAATAAAATATTTTAAAATTAAAAAAATAAAATTGTAATGTTTAAAAATTAAAATATTTAAAAATATTCAAAAAATTTAAAAAATCGTAACATATTTAAATATTAAAATATTTAAAATCTTAACAAAATTAAAATATTTTTAAAATATTTAAATATTTAAAAAATTAAAATATTGATTTGAATTGAGTTTTGAATCATATGTTTACTTATGAGTTTTGAAAAGTCATGATTATGTTTTGAATTGAGTTGTAAGAAATTGGTATAGAATTATGATTTAAAAACTTAAAACAAACACCACACTCAAATTAATAGATAAAAGTATAATTTGAGAGGGCTTAGACCATCTCCAACGGAGAACCAAACCCAGCATCAAATTCAAAATTTGATGAAAAATCTACTTTTTGAAGCTCCAACCGTTGCACCAAACTCATATCAAAATGACAATTCAGCAAACAAAACATCAAACTGATACAAAGACACAGATTTTACCAAATCACTGTTACTGACCGTTGAAGGTGGTACACCGGTCAACCAACCGATTGCCGGGCTGGTTGACCAACCGGTCGCCCGGTTCTCTTTGAAATACATGGGTTCAAACCGGTCAAAAACAGTTTAAACAATTAAAAAAAAAAAAAATTTGCCTTTGCCGGTCGACTGGTTGGTCAACCGGCCGGTCGACCACCCGGTCGACCACCTCCCCAATTTCACTTTGATGCTCATCGTTGGAGCGCCTCGTATCAAATTGAAAAAATCGTTATTTTCTTCTTCAAATTTGATGAAAAAAAAAGTACAGCATTGGAGATGGGGAAATTCTATTTCCACCACCCTAATAAACTCAGGGCAAATCTTTTCTCAACACACATCTCTATTAATTTAATTATTAAGTAATTATCTCAATCCACATCCTTAAAATTACAAATAAATCCTTCACTCATATGTACACACATTTTACCCTCAAAATACACACACTTTAATTTATCTCAATCTATAATTCTACTTCCATCCACTTTCGTGAAAATCAAAGTGATCCCAATTTATATTTCTACTTCACACAGGAAGGAAGAAAAAGAAGTTCAAACAAGAAACTAAAAAAAAAAAAAAAAACTGTACTTTCCTAGGGACTATGTCACGTTGGACGATGCCCCCACGTATGTAAATTGACTAGGTTCTATTGATAGGCAAAAATATCTTGTATCCTCTTTAATTGACTTTACCTCGCCTTTTCGATTGCTTGCTGGCGAAAATTTCAATTCGGCTCCTGACCGAGGTAAGTAAAATAATTCGGATAATAAAAATCGAAAATAATAATAAAATTAAAATCTATGACCGAAAGTATTAATTTTGTTCGAACTCTAAGACGAATATTTCGGTGGAATTATTCATATTATTTCGTATTTAATAACCGAATTAATTTAAAAATTTGGCACCGTGTTTCCACTAAAAAGCATAAAAAAAAATAAAATAAAAATTAGGAGTGTTGATCAAAATAAAATAAAAATTGTTGAACTAATAATTAAACGATGTTAATAATTGAGTATAAATTTAAAGATTAAAGTAATAGAGGAGATGTTTTGTTTGCAAATCGAGTGAAAGTCTGAGGTGTATAAGAAGCAAAGTGACTACAAAAAAAAATTAGGGTTTAATTTTTTTGTTTCAAACAATGTATATTGAGATATTTTTATGTTAAAAAGATGTGTATTGAGAATTTGTATATATAATATTAAGAGTGTTGATCAAAGGTTATTATAGTAAATTTAAAGTAAGATATAATTGTCATTAATCTAATTTTTTATTAAGTGTGTTGACTGAGTTTATTAGGGTGGTGGAAATAGAATTTCCCTTGGAGATGCTCTTACTAAACGAAACCTTACTTTTTACCAATTTTTTAAAACAACTGCGCTCTAGTTGGAAACGAAAGAAGGTTATCTCTTCGAAAATGACCCATATTTCTTCAGAATCTACGAATGAGGGCAAAAGGCCACATAGTTCCCTCCACACACTCTCTCTCTCTCTCTCTCAACACTGTAAATTGTGAACCCTTTCTAAAAGCGGACGGCGGGGACAGCTAGGGTTAACGGCAAGGGTAGTACGGCGAGTTGAGACGGCGGGTAAAACACTCAGTCTCTCTGTCTCTCTCTACGATTACCCCAATTTTTTTGCACCGAACTGATCAAAATACGGAGGTCTGTGTTTTGTATGATTATGAAACTAACCATAATCATATCTGGTTATATCACATGTTGAGGTTAATGTTGTCCATTACTTGGTCAATGTTAATGGTTTTTCACATTTTATGAGCAATCTGAGTTACTCATTCAGCCAAGAAGGTCAAAAAATGTAATACATAGGAGTAGAGAATTCACAAAAAAATAAAAAAAAAAAATAATTATAATAATAATAAAATATTGAAGAAGAAGTAAAAAGAGATGCTTATTTGTCTGTCTCTAAATAATATACAGGTCAAAAAAGAACAAGAAAAATCAATGGAATAATTCATAGGTTTGCCATAGAGACATCTGAATCTGGAAAGGAATAGCAAGGGACCAAATTATTTGTCAAGTTTGTGTTTGTGTGTAAGAAATTGCTAGGTATAGAAGAGGTAAAAAGAGGAGGTTGAGAATGAACAAGAGAGTTTGAGATATAGTTATGTAAACAAGCAAAACTCAAGGTTAAAATCTAGATTTATAAAGAAACAACAGAAAATCATGTAAAGATGTTGGCCCCAAAATAATTATACTAGGAAAGCCATATTTAGATAGGATAGGAGAATAAGTTTAGTTAGTTTGATTATATGAGAAGGCAAGATGGAATCAAGAAGAGGCAAATTCTATTGTTGTTGATTGTGGAGAATACGGTTACTTATTTTTGAAGTTGAAGTTAAGAAAGAAGATAAAAACATTAAGGTTATGTCCATAATCATATTCGACCTCTTTGATAATCAAACTAACCATGATCATGTCTTTTTTTTTTTTGATCGGCAAAAGAAAACTTTATTGATGGAAGGCAAAATACATGCAAAAACATCAACAAAGCAGGGAAGTGCACAGAACATCATAGCTACCCTCTACAATCCCAACTAGGTTGGCACTGCAAAGGAAGCAAAATCATTTGCTAGCACTTGACCCAAGATTGGTGAGAAACCAATCAAGCAACCAACAAAAGAGAAAGGAGAAAAAGAACAGAGAAGAAGCTCCCTCTACGAACACTGCCAAATCTCGTGGTGGACTGGTCAATCTCAGTAAATTTATTAAGTTGATGAGTTCTCAGTAAATTTAGGGTTGGCAGCCCAGAATCATCCATCAATGCACTCAAAATCACCATAGAAGCAGTAGCCACAAACAGCCCAAATCACCAAATCACGGTGAGTCACCCACCAAGCGATGGCGAGCATAAGCGAGCAGATAAAAGTGCAGACGGAAGGAACCAACTATAGCAGCAGCCCAAGAATATCTGCAGGCTCACCAACCAAACCAACATAACAGAAGACCAACTGAAGTGTTGCAGCATATCTTAATGACTCCGGAACTTTAATGATCTGCAAACTTTTCCAATTTCACAATAGCATTTTCTGGGGCCTTGCACACCAATTTTACAAAAGCATTATCTTTCTGCATGCCTACCTACGGGATAACAATCCAATCTTTGCTAAGTCGCTAGATACCAACCGAAGCTCCACAAATCCATCTGCTATCTTTGCTTGATGACCAAGATAACCTTCCAAACCCATCTGCTGTCTTCTGAAGATCCCTAGTTCTTGTCCAAGAACATGGGCAAAACTAGCAAGCCATCCTTTGCATCAGTGCAGCCAATCCAAGCCAACATACACTCTCCTAAAACTGCACCCATACAGCAAAACAGACCAGGAACTAATATCCCACCTGACCAACATACACTCTCCTAAAATCTGCACTCATACAGCAAACAGACCAGGAACCAACCAGCAAAAAACCAGCCCCAACCACACAGATGTACAGCAGCAAGACAACCCCGCAGAGAACCAACAGACTAAGCCAAGACAATGATTAACCTACCCAACAGATCTCAGTACATCACAAGCAACCATCCCACCAGAGCCCACCCAAGGATGAGGAGACAAACCACAGCCTACATACGGTCTGGAATATATCTAAAGCAGAATTCAACAACCAGAGCAGAATGGAGTCATGAAGAACCTAAGCAGCGCCTGACTTGTGACCAATTAAAGACGACATCATTGACTGCAAATGAAGCGTTCCTAGACTGAGATCTCAACCAAATTGCTACCCTCACCTTGATGCATTCACCAAGAACCTGGACATTGGGTTGGACTGCCTTAAACACACATTCATTTCTATAACTCCACACAGACCACAACACTGCTGCTGGGAGGGCCTTCCACACCTGATGAACTTTCTTCCTAAACTTCCACCCCATCCACCAGAGTAAAAGACCCTCTATGGATCTGGGAATAACCCACTGCATACCCCACCAATCGATAATAGCAGCCCAGATTTTCCAAGTAAAAGGACAGTGGAGCATAACATGGTCAAGTGATTCACTACCCTCATGACAGAAAATACAGTTAAGGACAGCATCCCCTTCTAGAATTCCAAACCTTTGTAACAAATCCTTAGTTTTCAGTCTTCCTCTCCAAGCTAGCCAAGAAAAAATTTTTGCTTTAGGTGGGGAGAAATTATTCCAGATAAAATCAACTGGTCTATGAATAGGACTATCATTGAGCATACCCCAAGCATAAACAGCATTCACCTTAAAAATACCTGGTTGAGCGACCTTCCAACCCAAGCTGTCATCTATATCACTTCTTAAAAGAGGGCCTGACCCCAGAGCAGTGGTCAATCTGACCAACTCACCTTCTTCCCAAGCCCGAAGTGGTCTTTTGAAATTGAAGTGCCACCCAGAATGACTAACTCTTCTGTCTACTTGAACATTCAAGGAAATCTCTTTATCAATAGCCAAGTGGAATAATCTAGGGAATTGGCATGAAAGATTTGTTGAACCCAACCAATTATCTCTCCAGAAACTGATTCTTTGCCCATTACCTATTAAGATTTCCACATTATCCTTATAAAATTGGAGAACACTGCCATTCCTTTGGGCCAGTGATAGGATGTCTTTCCAAATGTGAGATATAGGACCATGGACCTCCTTATCGGGGAACCATCTACCCCCAACTGAACCATACTTTTCACAAATAACCTTCTTCCACAGTGCCTCATCCTCTTGCCCATATCTCCACCACCATTTTAAGAGCAGACTATCATTGGCTAACCTGATGTTTTTGATCCCCAACCCTCCTTGTTTCAAACTCATGCATACTTCATTCCACCTAACTAGATGCAGCTTCCTGCTATGCTCAGAATGACCCCATAGAAATGAGGCTTGAATCCGATCCAACTCTTTTGCAACACATTCAGGTATTTTAAACAGAGACATGTAATACACAGGTAAAGCAGACAACACAGACTTAATGAGTGTGACTCTACCAGCAAAAGATAACACTCTTCTCTTCCATCCTGATAACTTTTTCTTGAATTTCTCTATAACGGGCCTCCAAGTCAACCTCCTGCTAGGACTGGCTCCCAGTGGTAATCCCAGATATTTCAATGGTAATTTCGAACTAAGACAATTCAGTTTCCCAGCAAACTCATCAACTTCCACAACTGTCGTACCCACCCCACACACAACACTTTTAGCAAAATTGATCCTTAGACCTGAAATTACTTCAAAACACCTAAGGATTCTTTTTATAGCCAAAATTTCTGACTCTTCAGCCTCACAAAACATCACTGTGTCATCAGCAAATTGTAGGTGAGAAATATTCAGCCCATTTTCACCTACAAGAGTCCCTCTAAACAGCCCCAGATCTTTAGCTCTTGTTATGAGTATATTCAGACCCTCAGCTACTACATTAAACAAGAAAGGGGATAGAGGGTCACCTTGCCTTAAACCTTTTTGAGGGCAAAACTCAGGTGATGGTGACCCGTTAACAAGAATTGACACTCTTGCAGAAGAGATGCATGCCTTTATCCACTTAGTCCAAGTATTTCCAAAACCAAAATTCTCTACCATTTGGATGAGGAAATTCCAGTTAACAGTGTCATAGGCTTTTTCAAAATCCAACTTGATGATTAGCCCCTTTTTGTTATTCTTCTTCCACCAATCCACAATCTCATTCGCAACGAGAACACCATCCAAAATATTCCTACCACTTAGGAATGCTGATTGGACTCTATCAATAATTTTAGGCATCACTAATTTCAACCTGTTGGCTAAGACTTTAGCCATCACTTTATACACTGAGCTAATAAGGCTGATAGGTCTAAAGTCTGAAATTGATTCGGGACTAACTACTTTGGGAACGAGGGTCACAAAAGAGCAATTAATTCCATTACCCAATACGCCGTTATCATGAAACTCTTGCATGAATTTCATGATATCATCCTTCATATATTTCCACCCTTTTTGGAAGCAAGTGAGATTAAAACCATCCGGCCCCGGGGCCTTATTGCCATCGCATTCCTTAATTGCTGCCCACACCTCTGCTCTTGAAAACTCCTTCACCAAACAAGATTGAATCTGATTTTGATCAATGCTTCTAAATTCACCCCCTAGCCTTGGTCTAAGCTTCCAAACTTCAGAGAACAGAGATTTAAAATGAGCTGCCACTGCCTGTTTCAACTCCCCAGGATCCTCATATACAGTACCATTAATCTTTAGTGAGTCAAGGACGTTCTTTCTATGCCTACTTGAGGCCATAATATGGAAATACCTGGTGTTTTTGTCCCCTTTTAAGGCCCAGTTCAGTCTGGATTTCTGCAACCATAACCACTCTAGCCTTTTTCTAAGTTTCCACACTTCATTTCTGGTCTCAATTTTTTGTCTGACTTCATCTGCTACAAGATCTCTTTCTTCAGCAGTTAAATCCCACGAATGTAACTCAGCCTCAGCAGCTTTAAGCTTGGACTCCACATGACCGAATACCTCCACATTCCAAATCTTCAGTGCTTGTTTGAGTGTTCTCAATTTGACCATAATTCTGAAACCAGCCCACCCTTCCACTTGTGTACCAACCCAAACCTTTTCAACTTCTTTAAGAAAGCTGGGATGTAGCACCCAGGCATTTAAGAATTTGAAGGGTTTGGGGCCCCAGTCCCTATCATCTTCCTTTAATAAAATTGGGCAGTGATCTGACAATAAACTAGGTAGGCCCCATAACTTGAGATTAAACCACACAAGCCATTCCGGATTTAATAGGAACCTATCAATCCTACTCCAACTTGCACCTGACTGTGAATTACTCCAAGTATATTTCCTACCAAGCATAGGAACATCAACCAATTCAATATTATTTATCAACTCATTGAACTCCTGCATCCCCCTATCTCTTCTCACGCAGCCTTTCCTTTCTCCAATGGCTTTAATTTCATTAAAATCCCCCCCTAAACACCATGGTTTTGGAAAGGATGCTTTCAAGTTATACAGAACCTTCCACAGTTGACTTCTAGCTCTACAATCATTAGGAGCATAGACATTACCAATAACACATTCAAAACTATGATAAACCATACCTGATAACAAGATAAAATTCCTAGAACTGCAACAATTCATCACCTGAAACACATGAGGTTTCCATATACATAACAAACCCCCTGCACTTCCTTCTGCATCCACCTCCATATACTCCAGTTCCTCTTCTGCCCATAGTGATCTGACAAATCTCTCATCAATACTTGACTTTTTAGTTTCTTGAATCAACACCATATCCACCCCTTTTGACTTTATGAAATTTCTGAACCTCCTCCTTTTCTCCAGCTTACCCAAGCCTCTAACATTCCAAGAAATAACTTTCATTTTAACCCAATCTGTGACTGCTAAATCCCCTGCTGATGCAGACTTAAGCACCACCATTCGCCCCTTTTTTGGTTAGTCTTTCCTCATCTTGCCTATCCATCTCCATAATTTTCTGTATAACACTCTCTTCATTAGCCCCAAATTCAATACCCAATGCTTTCCCTACCTTTACGGTTTCTTGAGCTTCCTTTCGACTTACAATCTGTTTATAAGCCCCACTACTGACTGACAGAGATGAAGACACCACAGATGCTGCAGCTCTGAAGATAGCTCCTCTGTGGAATCCTTGGCAGAATTGGTGAGACGCACGCACTTTCCTCATTCTACTATGTCTTTGCCCCTTTATTCTACTACCCGAAACTTGACCACACTTCTGCACTCTTGCTCTATTTTCCCCTAATAATTGTTCCCCAGTTGATCTACCGAAAGCCACAGCCACTTTTTTACCTTTGTCTCTTCCATTTGACACTTCAACAGGAGCATTTGGTTGGGCTTTTTCCCCATGATTAGTAGAAACTCTCTGCTGCTCTCCGAGTTCATCAGTTGCGAAGTCTTTACCTTTACAGTTCCGATTGTGTTGACCTTCCTTCCTCCCATTTACGGCCTTGTGTTGCCCTTTGTTCAACTGTGCTGATGGACCCACTTCTGTGTGGATGACCTGATTAGTAAAACCCATATTACAGCCCAATACCACTTCCAGATTCAGCCCAGGCTTAAGCATGCTAGACTCACTTAAGCTTCTCATATACCCAGGTGTATACACCTGTTCACAGCACTGTTGAGAGTTGCTGAAAAGAGCCCGTGGTCTTCTTTTACTTTTCCAGAATCTACCTTGAGGACCATCATTGATGTCCACCTCTTTTTCTGGTCTTGGCCTACTAAGTTCTTTCCCTTTGGTCTTAATATTCTTGGCCCCAGCAGCTACAACGTGTTGGCCCACTACATCTTCATCTTCACTACTGCTACTCTCCTCAGCAGAAGAGTCCACTTCCTCAATTGGGCTAACATACTCACTAAGATCTGCTTCTCCTACATCAGTCGGCCCACACAACCCATGGTTTAAATTATTATGGGCCGAGTCCACTTGGTTTAAACTCTGTTGACCCAAGTCCTCTTCAGAGTTCAAGCCTTGTGAATTCAAACTTGATCCACTCACTCTTCTCATACATCCAGGTGAGAAGACATTCCCATCATTGCCTTGTTCAGCTGGTTTTGGTGCATTAAATGCACTGCTACCTGCCACCATTTCCTTGCATGCTTCAACCTCGAGCTCCTTGCCTACTATGCTACTAGATTCAGCCACTTCCGTATCACTCTTCCATTTTGCCTCTATTATACTTCCATTCCCACGTGTCAACTCTCGACTGGCCTCATTTTTGAAATGCTCTGAACCCTGAGCTGCCCCACCTGCTCTGGGTTGAGTTGACTCAACTCCGAGGTGCTGTAGTGACTTACCAACCCGGTTCGAACCATGATCCTCATCTTTCTCCTCTGCACTGAGTTCTTTCACCTTCTCTAGATGATTCAAACAGCTGCAACACTGATTTATAGTTTTTGCTTCAAGGACCTGGACTTCCAAAACCCTCACTGGATGAGAAGAGTGTTTGGTCACCAGGTTGATAATACTGTTAACTGGTTCCATGCACTTGGTGAGTATCCTAATCTTACCACATTCGAAGGACTGAGGCAAACCTTCAGCACCATCAACAACTTCACCCCATATGCTACCAATCTTCACAAGATTGGACCTATTCCATAAGTGTACGGGAATGCCATAGCAGTTAAGCCATGTAAGTCTCTCCTGAGCCATAGCAAGCTCTGGCCTCCATTGGATGATGTCATCACACCATTCATGGATAATTTCCTTGATAATCTTCATCTTCGTCTCCATATCCTCCTTGGTCTTGAAAGATAACACCACCTCACGACCACCTCCTTTTCTGACTTCAAACCCATCTATTCCTCTAGCATTAAGCTCGAACTTCAAACTAATGTTTACAGAGCTGACTTTTAGTCGGACTAACACACTGTCGTAAAGCCACCCATTACCATACTCCTCAGCCTGAATTGTAATAGGGGCTATGGCCTGTATCTGGTTACCTCTAACCACATCTGCGAACGTTTTGTTGTTGGTGAAGTGATTTGAGCCTCTCCGGACATCGTCTCTGAAGTGTAACTGCGGTGGTTTTCGAGCATGGTGCTTCCCCTGTTCTCTGCTTCGTTCAAAGGATGCAAATTTCACGAATAACTTCTTCTCATCCACCCAGAGTCCGTTCGCCTTTTGCACAGCAACGTTTGCAGCTACCTCACAACTATACCTTACAAAACCAAATCTAGTATTGGTATTCCTGCGACGCTTTTGCGGGATGAAGATATCTTTTACAATTCCAAACTTCCCAAACAGGTTAAGCAGGCCTTTGCTGGTCATTGAGTTAGGTAGATTGTCCACAAACACCGTGAAGATTACTGCACTACCCACTGATTTCCTTGCTTCTAGCTTCCCTCTTTGCTTCACCACCGGAATCCATCCGCCGCTATTATCCATTGTTTTGAATCTTTCTGGTCTTTCTTTGAGCGAACGAGTGCCAGTTTTTTCCAGGAGACAAACTTGCTTTTTGACCATGATCATGTCTTTAATAGATACTATCTCTTCTGATTGCTGGAATTATTGTTTTGTAGAAGATTGCAACAATGGGGATTGACTCAAACAATGACAATTCTTCATTAAATCGTGAAGAAGTTGAAGAACCCAAGAGGGGAATGACTTTTAGCTCAAAAGAAGAAGTTTACACGTTTTATGCCAAATATGCTGAACGTGTTGGATTTCATATAGCTAATAGAACACAAAGTACTGGATATGAAGGGGAATTAAAATACTTTGGAATTGAATGTTCTCGGGCAGGGAGGAGGAAAAAAAAATCTTAAGTAAACCCTCTCAAGCCATCATTGTCCACAAAAATTGGTTGCAAAGCAAAGGTACGAGTAAGTTTACAAAAAGATGGGAGATTTATGTTAACCACAATTATACTTGAACATAATCATGACTTGTTTCCTACCGACTTTCGACATTTTAGAAGTAATAAGAGGCTTCATACTTCTATGAAGAGAAGATTGGAAGTAAATGATCAAGCAGGGATTGGGGTGTCTAGTGATTTTCATTCACTAGTTGATGAAGTTGAGGGATATGAACAATTGACATTTGATGAACGAGATTGCGACAATTACGTTGAGAGAGCGAAAAGATTGAGGAGGCTTGGGGTAGGGGGTGCCAATTTAATTCAAGATTATTTTTTAAGGATGAAAAAACAAAATTCACACTTCTTTTATGTGATGAACTTTGGTGATGATGGGTACGTTAGGAATTTCTTTTGGGCGGATGCAAGGTGTAGGGTGACTTATGAAGCATTTGGGGATGTTGTTACATTTGACACAACCTATCTTACGAACAAATATGATTTGCTGCTTGCTCTATTTGTAGGAGTTAATCACCACGGGCAATCCATTTTGTTTGGGTGTGAGTTGTTATCTAGTGAGGACACTAATACATATGTTTGGTTGTTCAAATCATGGTTAAGTTGCATGTTAGGGCATCCTCCAAAAGCTATAATAACTGATCAGTGTAGCGCTATGCAAAATGCTATACAAATTGTCTTTCCAAAAGCTCGGCATCGATGGTGCTTATGGCATGTAATGAAGAAACTTCCAGAGAAATTAAGAGGATATTCTCAATATAAACCCATAAAGTTGGCTTTGCAAAATGTAGTTTACGACTCTTTCACAAAAGATGAATTTGAGCATAAATGGAAAGTAATGATTTCAAATTTCAGTCTTTATGATAATGAGTGGCTGGGGATATTATATAATGAGAGGCATAGGTGGGTTCTAGTCTATGTTAAAGACATGTTTTGGGTTGGCATGTCAACCATAGAACAAAGTGAGAGCATGAATGTATTTTTTGATGGATATGTCAACTCAAAGACTACTTTAAAGCAATTTGTTGAATAATATGACAATGTTTTGACAAGTAATGTTAAGAAAGAGAAGAAAGCAGACTTTAAATCTTGACACAAATTGTATGATTGCCTAACTATGTATGGTATTGAGAAGCAATTTCAAGAAGCCTACACCAATGCAAAATTTAAAGAAGTTCAAGGGGAATTTAAGAGACTAATTTACTGTCATCCCTCTTTTGTCAAAGATGATGGATCAATTTGTATATATAATGTTAAGGAAGACGTTATACTTGGTGAGAAGTGGATGCATGTGGACTTTCTTGTTTACTTTAATTCAACTAAATGTGAAGTTCAATGTACTTGTCGTTTGTTTGAGTTTAGGGGCATTATGTGTGCTCACTCACTCTCAGTGCTCATTACAAGACAAATGAACAAGGTTCCGGATAACTACATTTTACCACGATGGAGAAAGATTTGAATTGGTGGCACAATGACTTGGGGGTTGCTTCCAATACACAGTTTATTGATAGGATGCATAACATATTGGATGAAATTTTAGAAATTGCTTCCGACTGTGGAGAAAAAAGGAAAATTATACTACATGAGTTGGATGAAATAAAGGATAGAGTGTTAAAAGATGATTCAGGTCGCAAGAGTAATGTACCACCTTCTACTACTTCCTCAAAAAGTACGAATGACAGCAATTCCATCGAAGCTTTACAAAGGTATTTCTCTATGCATCTCTATATTCACATTTATGTATTTCGTTTCAGTCTGTATATGAAAAATATCTGAATATATATCATATATATGAATTACTATTTGTATATTATAGCTGATTATTCATGTTCGTTTCAGTAATGCCAGATGATGCCAGTCTTCTCATGGTCTTACTTGACACAAACCCTTTCTTCTGGAGCACATCAAATGCCACTTCCCTCTCATTCCCCAGATTTCTTTTGTACGTAACTTTAAAACTCAATTTTTTTCTCTCTAGAAACACCCTGATATACCAATTCATGGATTGTCATCTTCTGTGTTCTATGCAGGTCTTGGCTTTCTTGAATTCTGTTACCAGCTCAACCAAGTTGTGGTGATCACCATTGGCTTCAACATCTGTGACTGTGTCTATGATGCGTTGGTGGCAGTGCAGTGCTGAATTAGAGGGCAGAGAGTTTGTTGCTGAAATTGGAGTAGTTTGTGGTTAAAGACCAGCAACTGAACAAAGACAACTTGGTTGATGGGATTGGGTCATCACTGCTATCTGGGTCTTTATCAATGACCCTTTGTTTTATCCTTGACGGTGACTACCGTTGATTTATGTAAAATTATTGTTCAATTTAATTTGGTGAAATAGGTATACAGTATCCACAGCCTGGAGTGAGTGTTTAATACTTTTTGCATTGTTAAACAAGTATGCTGGCTGAAGTTAGTTGCCTGCTTGATCCATGATCCATCAATGTCTACTCATGTTTTGTTGTGAATTAACATATTGTGATATGCTTCCATTTGGACCTTGTGGTGATATCCTGGCACTTCATATAATTTCCTGCCTCTTTTTTTCCTTCCCTAACATGGACTCTAATCATGCAATTATCTATAATTTACCATGTTTGATTGAGTTCTCTGACTGGCCTGTGGCTGTTAAATTCTACCCGGTCTATCAGAATACTGAGCGAATTACTCATATTTTTTTAATATGAAATATAAGCGTGGGGATGGATCTAGTTAGAAAATGTTTTTTATACCCCTAATGAATAATTATGAGTCTCAAGTATGTTATTGCTCTCAACAAATTTCTTATGTGGTGAAGAACAACCACTTATTGTGTGTGTGTCTATCAAGTTGCAATCTTTTTCAATCCAAGCCTCTATGTTTGAAAGTTTTGATTGGAAAATTTTCGCATATTGATTTCATGACTGTATTGGGGAAATGTAGCATCTTTATATTGGATGAGAAAATTTAACCATGGCAACAGCAGCCCCAATGCGTATAGCTATATAAGTAAGATTTGATTGATTCATGTCTATTTGCATGTGTTATTTTTGTAGATGTTGCAACATTGTATTCATTATTGGCTCTGTTACCTTACCTCAGATATATTCTCTAATGAAGTTTCTGACATGATGACAGATATTGTGTTTGCATGGATCCACAGATGGACCTGGACAGTATGTTTTATGCTCTTCTTTCTGCAATAACTACAGTTTCTTCTTCATGATGTTTTGCTCTTACATGTTTTCTTCCTCATGGATATGTTGCAATCATGAATGCAATATTCTCAGCTCAACGTCAATGGTATCGTGCAATGTAGACTTCTATTATTTTTATTCCCCATATTATACACATCAATATTTTTTTTTTTTTTTGAAAAGTGGATTAGAAACTCAATTGTTTTTATTGTTTTGCTAGTGTCGGTACTATACTTGGTTTTTGATTGTACTTTATGGGTTTTCTCTTGCCAAGTTCTAGGTACAAAAACTCTTTTAGGTGAACACGAAAGCATAGAATTGTCTATAGTTTACTTTTGTTGTTATCATTGCTACTGTCTGCTTCCGCTCCCACAATTATTCCATTGGGCTCATGAAATACACTTCTTTTTTTTTTGAAACAGCCAAAAGAAAATATATTGATAATTATCAAGCAAAGATACAAAGACAAACAACAAAAAAGGAGCAAAGATCACAAAGCCAAACAAGGCAACAGGTTGGTAAGGTAGCAACCAAGCTGCCCAACAGAAAAACACCACCAAGACAAAGGTGAAAGAAAAAGCAAAGACGGCAATGTCAAAACAACCCAAAGAACTAGCCCCAACCGCACCAAACCCCGCAATGTAAATAAGCAACTAGCAGACAAGCACTAGGCATTACACTCTCCTCCCTGTGATGCAACATCTAACTTGCTTGAGATTAAGAACAAAATCCTGCACAGAAAAGAGGTGCTTAGAGAACCTCGGTTTCAACCATAGGGCAATTCTCACCTTGATGACTTCACACAACTCCTCCAAGCTTGGAATAGCAGCCTTAAACACTATGGCATTCCTATGCTGCCAAATAGACCACAACACAACCAGAGGCACTCCTCTCCAGATCATCCTCTCTTTACTCCTAACAACCTGCCCTTCCCACCATAATAAGACTCCGTTAACCGAATCAGGAAGGACCCCCACAACATCCCACCACAGCAGCATAGAAGCCCACACCCTCCAAGCAAACGGGCAGGTAATCAACACATGAGACACAGTTTCTGATTCACTAGTGCAAAATACACACAAAGATGACACAGAATTGCTAAGGGCACCAATTCTTTGTAAGTATCCTGCAGTCTTAATTCTGTTACGCCAAGCTAACCATGTAAAAAATTGGACTTTAGGAGGCATATAGGTGATCCACACTAATCTAGTGGAACTTACCGAAGGTCCAGCTGAAGCCATCACACCAGAATAAGCAGATGAGACAGAAAAAAACCCAGAAGATGCTGCATTCCACACTGGGCAATCTACAGAATCAATATTGGGAGCAGGAGCTGCTGCCAGTAAATTACTGAGTCTGGAAACTTCACTAACCTCCCACTCATACAGCCTCCTTCTAAACTGACACACCCACTTACCATCAGCAGCCTTTTGCTCATGCATTGATCTAAGCGACTCTTCTTTATTCACCACCAACCCATACAGACTAGGGAATTCCTCTCTAAGACTTACCCTATTCCACCATCTGTCCACCCAGAATCTAACATTGTTCCCATCCCCAATCTTGAGCTGAAAGTTATTCATGTAGAACTCCGAGAGGGTGTTGCTAAACTCAGCAATGGATACAATACCTCGCCAAATACTAGACATTCTACTGTTAGTAGAAGTGGGAGGAGTCCAATCCCTGGTGTCCATTTTATACTTACTGCAAACCACTCTTCTCCACAAGGCTTCCTTCTCAAACCCAAATCTCCACCACCATTTAATTAGAAGACAAGAATTAAACACCCTCACTCTTCTCAGCCCGACACCCCCTTGCTCCAGACTTTTAGATAGCTCCTCCCATTTGACCATATGCACCTTTCTTCTAACTTCTGTTCCGCCCCATAGAAATGAAGCTTGCAATCTCTCCAAAATTCGAGCTACCCCATCCGGCATTTTGAACAAAGACATATAATACACGGGCAAAGATGCAAGGGCAGATTTAATTAGAGTGAGTCTACCAGCATGAGATAGAGTCTTCCTCTTCCAACTAGCAAGTCTACTTCTAACTTTCTCCACCACTGGTTTCCAGGTTGCTTTACAACTGGGGTTAGCCCCTAAGGGCAGCCCTAAATACTGCACAGGAAGCTTCTTGGTCTTACAGTTTAAAATACCAGCCAGCCTACCCAACACATCATCAGCAACTCCCACCCCACAAACCTGACTTTTATGGTAATTAATTCTCAACCCAGACATAACTTCAAAGCACCTTAATATCCTTTTTAAGCTACGAACCTCCTCCACTTCAGCTTCACACAACAATAAGGAATCATCAGCAAATTGCAAATGTGACAACACCACATCCCCAACCCCAATTTTCACCCCTTTAATGACACGTAACTGGAGTGCCCTAGTTAAAAGCACATTCAAACCCTCAGCCACCAAGTTAAACAAGAATGGAGACAATGGGTCTCCTTGTCTAAGACCCCTCTGCGGACAAAACTCACTGGTAGGAGACCCATTGACCAGGACAGAAACATGAGATGTGGTAACACACTCCATAATCCAATCAGACCATCTAACACCAAACCCAAAATTCAGAAGCATTGAATGCAGAAAGCCCCGCCATCGAGTCATAGGCTTTTTCGAAGTCAAGTTTGATTAACACTCCCTTCTTCTTAGACTTCTTCCACCCATCCACCACTTCATTAGCTATGAGCACTCCATCAAGGATGTTCCTCCCCCCAAGAAAAGCTGATTGGGTTTCACTAATAACACTCGGAAGCACAGCTTTGAGCCTTGCAGATAACACCTTGGCTAAGATCTTATACACTGAACCAACCAGGCTTATGGGTCTATAGTCCGATAAACCCACGGGTTCACTTTTTAGGAACTAAGGTGATAAAAGAATTATTCAAACCCTTCACCAATCTACCATTTCGATGGAACTCCTTCATGAAATTAATCACATCCCCTTTCATTACTTTCCAGAATTTTTGAAAGCACAACATGTTGAAACCATCAGGCCCAGGAGCCTTATTACCATCACAATCCCTCACTGCTGTCTTAATCTCGACCTCAGAGAACTCAACTTCAAGCATTGCAGCATGAGGGCTACTCTGAATAGATTTAAACAAGCCACCTAACTTGGGCCTAACCACCCACTCCTCTGTAAACTGCGTCCTAAAATGGTCAAACACTGCCTTTCTCACACCGTAGGGATCTTCTATCAAGGAATCCCCTACAGTGATGGATGCTAACTCATTCCTACTTTGACGGGCCCTGGCCATCACATGGAAAAATTTGGTATTCCTATCCCCCTTCAAAGACCAACTCAACCTTGAGTTTTGTAGACACATCCACTCAACCATCCTACTCAACCTCCAAACCTCCTCTCTAAGAACCCTTCTTCTACTAGTCTCAGCTTGATTGAGAATCCTATTTTCAGCTTGAAGATCAAGATTGTTCTCTTCCTCCTCTGCAGCTTTCAGTTTAGATGCCACATTACCATACACCTCCTTATTCCATACTCTGAGATTCTGCTTCAAAGCTTGCAATTTTTTGATTAAAACAAAACCAGCCCAACCTTGAACCACAGTCTCCGTCCAAGATTTATCAACAAGAGGAGCACAAGACGGATGCAAACACCATGCATTAACAAACCTAAACGGCTTAGGACCCCAGTCCCTATCCTCCTCCATCACTAGCGTTGGGCAATGATCCGAGATGAACCTAGGGCCCACAATTTAAACTTGAATACCTCCAACCAATTTGGATCCACCATAACCCTATCAATTCTGCTCCATCTCTCCCCATTTGCTGAGTTGCACCAGGTGAACTTCCTACCCAATAATGGTAAATCATTCACCTCACACTTTTCAATAAAGTCATTCAAGTCAGCCATTCCCCTATCCCTCCTAATGCACCCTATCCTTTCACTCAAAAACCTGGTCTGGTTAAAATCCCCACCTAGACACCATGGTTTTGGAAAATCATTCTTCAGCTTAGACAGAGACTCCCAAAATTTCCTTCTTTCCCCCACTTCATTAGGAGCATACAAATTCACTAACACACAATCAAATGAATTAAATAGCACACCAGAAAGCAGAATAAATCTCCTACTGCAACAACAATCTACTAACCTGAAGACCTGAGGATCCCAGATGCAAAGAAGTCCACCAGCAAAACCTTCTGAACCCACTGCCATATAGTCCAATGAGTCCCGACCCCAGAGTGATTTAACTTCTAGATCTGTGATATCTGCCTTCTTGGTTTCTTGAAACAAAGCAATATCTATACTTCTCTCCTTAAGCAACCTTCTGATCTTGCCTCTCTTAACCCTCCTACCAACACCTCTAACATTCCATACTAAAATCTTCATCAATAAGCAAACAACACACCTTATGTACTCCTATTCGGATGCCTGCTATGCAGCTGGCCCATTCACTCCTCCAATTCGTCCCTTATCTTTCCTCTCCAGTTCCACAATTTGGTCAACAACTTCAGCTTCTTTCCCATAATACTGCAGACCCAACAAAGTTCCCATCTGCACTGTTGCTTGAGCCTCACTAAGAATCCTTCTACCTGCAGCATTTCCACTATCAATGGAGGCTGATACTTGAAGCTTCCATGAGCCTCTAAAAGCGACCGCTTGGACACCAACTTCTTTGGATGATGCTCCCTTAGAACCATACCTATTTAGAAAGTCAACAAAACCTCTGCTATGTGTTTTGCTCTTGCCTTTCCCTTCTTTGATCTCTTTGTTATTGCTACCCCTTGTTGATACTGATGATTTGAAGACTCCACTGACACCACTTCCAAATTCAGCCCAGCCTTGCACCAACTAGACTCACTTAGACTCCGTATGAACCCTGGCGTACACACCTGATCATTACACGCTGCCGCAGATTCCTTCACCAGAGCTCCATCTGACTTTGCTCCTGTCGATCCCCGAAGTCCACCCATCTCTTGGTCTGCTGCCGAGCTTGTCTTCAACCCAGATTTGCTGAGTGGAGCCCCCCGATCTCCTATCCTTTGCCAAAATCTACCATTAGGGCCTTTGATGGTCACTTCGAGGCATGGGCACGGGTTTGGTGACTCGCCATCCTCTTCACCACTTCTTGATTTCATCGGCGAGTCTTCTAACAACAGATCTGGTGGCAATCTCGGCTTGAGCATCCTTCCCACCAACAGATTGACCACCAAACTCAATGTATGACTTACTTAGGCCCAAGTCCACAAGGTTTAAATTATTATGGCCCACAGCATCAGGCTGCCCACCCAAGTCCACTCCCTCATCAGGTTGCCCACCCAAATCCCAATTTACTCTATTAGGGCCCAAGCCCACAAGATTAAATTGATTCTGGTCCAGGTCTACTGCCAAATCCAAACCCATCTAACGAGAGGAGCCTCACTCGATCTACTCATACACCCATCCGAGAAGACATGCCCATCATTACTTCTGACGGTGGTTTGGAAGCATTAAATGCCTTTGCTACGCCACCTTCTCTATGCATGCTTGTGCCTCGAGCTCCTTACCTGCAATGCTACTAGATTCAGCCACCACCGTATCACTTTTCCAATCTGCCCCTGTCTCACATCCAACCCCACGTGGCAACATCGGACTGGACACAATTTTGAATTGGTCCGAGCCCTGTGCTGACCCATCTTCCATGGGTTGAGTTGGCTCAGCTCTGAAGAAATTTGAAGTGGCTTACCAACTCTGCTTGAGCCATGATCCTCATCTTCCTCCACTAGGCTATGATCTACCAACTTATCAAGATGATTCAAACAACTGCAGCACTGGTTTAATGATCTTACAGGAAGCATCTGAGCTTCCAAGACTCTCACTGGATGAGAGGAAGACTTAGTCTCCAAGTTGATAACAGAGTTAATAGGGTCCATGCACTTTGTAAGGATCCTAATCTTCGCACAGTTACAGGGCTGAGTCATACCTTCCACACCATCGACAACTTCACCCCATAAACTACCAATCTTACAAAGATTGGTCCTATTCCATAACTGCAGGGGAATGCCATAGCAGGTAATCCAAACAAGGCGCTCCTGAACCAGAACAAGCCCTGGCCTCCATTGGGTGATATCATCACACCACTCACCAATGACTTCTTTGATGGACTTCATCCTTGTTGCCATTTCCTCTTTGGACTGAAAGGATAACACCACTACACGACCACCACCATTCCTGACTTCAAACCCTTCGAGACCTCTAGCATGGAGCTCGAACTTCAGACTAATGTTGACAAATTTGACTTTGAGCCGGACTAGAACACTGTTGTATAGCCACCCATTACCGAGCTCCTCAGCCTTAACTGATATGGGCTCCCGGTCTTGTGCTTGAGTACCACGAAGCACCCCAGCATAAGTTTTGGTGGTTATGAACTTGGACGGTCCTCTCTGAACTTCCTCTCTGGGTCTCAGACCCAGTGAGACTGGAACACAGTTAGTCCTCTGAACTCGGCTTCGCTCGAAGGCTGCAAGTTTTACCAACAGCTTTTTATCATCCACCCATAGACCATCCGATTTTTGCACCGCGACATTCGCAGCTACACCACATCCATATCTTACGAACCCAAATCTCGTATTGGTATTCCTACGACGCTTTTGCGGAATGAAAATGTCTGTTACTACTCCAAACTTCCCAAATAAGTTAAACAATCCTTTGGTAGTCATTGAGTTGGGTAAGTTATCCACAAACACCGTGAAAACTTCTGACCTGCCCCCAGCTCGCTTCCCTCTTTGCTTCACCACCGGAATCCATCCTCCACGATCCATTTCTCAGGACTAACTGTGTACCCTTACTCAAGTGTTCAGTGTCTAACACAGATACTTCAAAAATTTAGAAGAGGCCACCTACCATGTTTCACAAGTACTCTTATGTAACTTCATCTTCTCATTGATTGGATGCTTGATGGTTTTCTATTCTTCCTCAGCCAAATTGCTCCTTTACTTTTTTCTTTTTGGTGTGGAATCCTCATGAAATACACTTCTATTCATCAATAATGTGTGAAAATAAAGATCTCTGTTCTTTAATTCAGTAACTGTAACCAGGCCTTAATTTTGTATTTTCTAAATTTATGTTACGAACCTTCTGTTTATTGGTGATTTGATTTGGGAATTTTGACTTAATAGGAATTGATGCTAGCCACTGCTATTGGTTGGGCATACCAATTTAGTTCATAAGAGTTGATGCTTTTATACCATATTGTGTATTTAATTTTGAAATGATGTTCTTCATAACTGTAAAATGATAGTGAAGGATAAAGGGAATTTGGTAATTTAAAATATTTAGCATTATGCGGGACATTTAGAACCGGTATGGTGTTAAACTAATAATTTTTCCGTTTAATAAGATTAGTGTGTTTGTTGCCTTTTAAGTATTAGGTATATTTGGGGTCATTTTTAAAGCAATTTAATGGAAAAAAAAAGAAAAAGAAAAATCTTTACTATAGTATTTCATATGTAAAACAATTAACAGTGTTATTATTACTAAACATTTGCAATAGAAATCTGAATGCTAAACATTAAGGCGGAACTTCCCTATATCATAGAGTCGCATCTTCCCAAAATCCTGCATTATATAAGTTTCCATCTAATAATAGGCTACAGAATACGAGCAAATTCTATGGTACAAAATTTTTTTAGTTATTATTATTGCTCCCCTTTGTAGCTTAATGTTAACCTTCAAAATGAATTTCAGTAAGTTAAACTAGGTATTGGTGACCATACCATAGTTGTTCTGAATGCCATGCTATAGCAACAAAAGTGTCTGAAAGTTACTGCCTCTTTATCTTCTTTTTTTTTTTGAGCACAGCCTCTTATCTTTGAAACTTGCATTCTGTAATAGAATTATTCTAGAATTATATGTTCAATATGCAATGTAATGGTTTGTTTCGTTGGAGTTATGATGCAGCCAATACTCATTTGTTCAAAAAATAATAACCTATGTAGTAGCTTTTTTTTGTTTTGTTTTGTTTTGTTTTGAATAAGAACCTGTGTAGTAGCTTATGTCAAAGAAATTAGAAACACTTGAGAAGGTTTATGGGTTTAGGGTTGATGTTCTAATTTTTGTTAGTCATGGGATCTTCTTTCCCCCATTATAATTCTTCTATTCCTCTTAATTTTGTTAGCGTTTTAAAAAAATAAATAAATTATATCTGTTACATTTGAATAAAATATAGGATAAATTACAGTTACCTCGCTTGCGGTTCTTGGCAATTACACTAGCCTTCCCTCATTTTTTTTTTTTTTTTTATAAAAATTATATTTACTTCTCCTGTGACTAATGGCATTGATGGAAGGGTTAGTTTAATAATTTTAATATTAGAGAATATTATTTTGGTCATATCTTTTATGTTATTTGGTTATGACTATTTTTTTTTTTTTTAGTTATGACGAAGAAAAATTTAATTTTGACATTAGTGATAATCAACACCATAAATATTATAACTTGTATATGATATAAATAAAATTGTGTATATTTTAGAATAATCTATTGTTATGATCAAAGTGATGATGAAACAAATTAAAAAATTAAGAAAAAATTACAAAAAAAAAATATCAAGATTTGACCTTTATAACAAAATAAATTATGAATTCTTAATTTTGTCAATTATAATCATAAATTTTTGATTTGTTTTTATTTTAAACTATTTACCTATTTTCATAAGTAAAATCGATTAAATATAGGTATTTTAGTCATAAATTCAATGAGAAATGGTATTTAGACATTTTATGTATATCTATATTGAGTTAAATAATTAAAATATTTTTTTTTTGTCAATTTTACTTAACAAAAATTGGCAATGGTTTTGATTGAAAATAAATCAAAATATTAAGATTTAAATTGATAAAATTAAAAACTTGGAGTTTATTTTGTTAAAAAGTTCAAACTTTGGTTTTTTTGTTTTTTGTTGTTGTTGTTGTTCCAAAAATTAATTACATAAATATAAAATAAGTTATTTGGTAATTTTTAATAAATATTTGACATTATACAGTTCAGTTGTTTTCCAAAAAATAAGATAAAATTGACGAGTCTCACTATCTAAATTAATAAAAATAAAATTGTGACACCACATATATTTATTTGAGCAATATTAAATAATATTTCTAAATACTCTCTCTCTCTATCTCTCTCTCTCTCTCTCTCTCACACACACATACACACACACATATGTATAATTTATTGCTTTACGTATATCCAAGGTCTTCTATTTCTCATTTGGCTTCAATAAGTCATACTATTTTTTAACCTGAAAAATGATTATTTAATTTCTTTTACTCTTGATCTACATATAATCATTTCAAATGCTATACAAACCAAACAAGAATCCTCTATGCTAATCAAACAACTAACCACTAGCTTTTATAGAAAAAAATAAAAATAGAATCGTTAGTCAAACTAACGATCAACTAACAGATTGAGAGAATATGGAAATCAAAAGTAAATTTTAAAGGAAGTCAATGTAATTTCAAAAAGAGAAGAAAAAAACTAGTATAACTATAAGAAAATCTCAAAGGAGGTGAGTGTAATTTATCGTAAAATATATGACATATATAATAAACACATAAAAATATAAGTGTTGTATTCTATTTTTTGAAACTTTACAAGTTGGCTTGTTCTTGTTGGGTTGGTATTGTGTGACGAATAACTGTATCAGTATTTGTATTTTTCAGTTGTCAAGTTATTTATTTTATTTTATTTGAATAAAATTAACTTGCACTTCTGTATTTTAGATTTAATCTTACAGATTATTGTCTCAATTAATCTTTAGATTTGCAACAAGTCAATCATATAACAACTCGTTTTGAAAATTGATAAAAAGAATAAAATGATATTTTAATAAAAATATAAGAGTGTTAAAGGATTATATTAAATGTAATTAATATAATTAAATAATTATTGTTATTAATTTTTGAAACGATATTATATAAATGAGTTTAATTGTTATTTTTAATGTAAAATGTGAAAAATTAACAAAAATAATTAAAAAGTAAGAAGTAAATTGAAATTATATGTAGACATTGTGATATGACTCAATGGTCTAATAGTCTTACCTTAGGATATAGGGGCAATCTCGAAACATAGTAAAAAATCAATTTTTTGACTTTTTAGATTTTTTATACAAAAAAGTCAAAAAAAAAAAAATCAGTTTTTACCAAAAAAGCCAAAGAAACTAAAAAGATAACTTTTACCAACTTTCCAAAATACCACATAGTGAGTGGGAGTAGTAGCGAACCCTTCGGTTGTAATTTAATTCTACTAACTATACTAACAATATCTTTGAAACACCCCCCCCCCCCCAAAAAAAAAAAAACAGAAATTAGATGTAAAATAAAAAAAGATTAATGTTTGGAAGCACTAAAAAGAGATTACTAGGGGGAGTACTAATGAGTTAGCTCTTTCGAATGTGATGATTGTCTCTATTATTATTATTTTTTTTTTAACATTTTCTCACTCATTAAAGCTATTAATGGTTAGTTTTTTAGGGGTCTTAATCATAACTGAATGAAAAAACGAAAAGGAAAATTTACCATGTAAGTGTAAAATTTACCATATAAGTGTTTTATAGTAGAAAACGTTCACAAGAAGCAACCTATTTATTCGGAGACACACGATTGAAAACTTCAAAATCCAATATAAAATCAAAGTTTGGCTTCAATTCTTTTCACTATAAATTCCTTACAATCCAAATCAAGTTTTTCCGATTCTTTTCACCATAAAGATCTCTGTTCTTTAATTCAGTAACACAGCTTTTAGTGTAACCAGGCCTTAATTTTGTATTTTCTAAATTTATGTTACCAACCTTCTGTTTATTGGTGATTTGATTTGGGAATTTTGACTTAATAGGAATTGATGCTAGCCACTACTATTGGTTGGGCATACCAATTTAGTTCATAAGAGTTGATGCTTTTATACCATATTGTGTATTTAATTTTGAAATGATGTTCTTCATAAATGTAAAATAATAGTGAAGGATATAGGGAATTTGGTAATTTAAAATATTTAGCATTATGTGGGACATTTAGAACCGGTATGGTGTTAAACTAATAATTTTTCCATTTAATAGGATTAGTGTGTTTATTGCCTTTAAATATTAGGTATATTTGGGGTCATTTTTAAAGCAATTTAATGGAAAAAAGAAAAAAGAAAAATCTCTACTATAGTATTCCAGATGTAAAACAATTAACAGTGTTATTATTGGTTGTGTTTGGTAACGTTTACGTTTTCAGTTTATATTTACAAAAATTTTATAAACTGGTTTTTGTTTATTTTTAGAAAAACATAAACTACAAACGTGTTTAGTAATTGACAAAATGTTTAAAAAATTTTAAAAATATAAAAAAGAGTGAGAAATGGTAAGTGGTGGCAAGTGGCGGCGGAATACGGTGGTAGAAAGTGGTGACGGTGGGTGGGTGGATGGGTGAGTGACGGTGGCGGGTGATGGATGGTAACGAGTGGGTGGTAGTGGCAGGTGGGTGGTGGATGGTGGGTGGTAGCGGGTAGGTGATGGTGGCGGGTGGTGGACGGTAGCGAGTGGGTGATGCTGGTGG
The DNA here is from genome assembly GCA_025200525.1 of Camellia lanceoleosa. Lineage (NCBI taxonomy): Eukaryota > Viridiplantae > Streptophyta > Magnoliopsida > Ericales > Theaceae > Camellia > Camellia lanceoleosa. The sequence goes on along the minus strand of CM045761.1, from coordinate 130,810,228 downwards.
TGGTGGTGAGTGGTGGGTGGTGGTGGCAAGTGGGTGGTGGATGGCGGGTGGTGGTGGGTGGGTGGGTGGCAGTGGTGGGTGGTGGGTGGTAGCAGTGGGTGGTGGTGGTGGTGGCGGCCGGTGGGTGGCGGATGGCGGGTAGGGGGCGGGTGGCGGTGGGTGGGTGGGTGGCAGTGGTGGGTGGTAGGTGGTGGTGTGGCGGGTGGGTGGCAGGTGGCTAGTAGTGGTGGGTAGTTGATGGTGTCAGGTGGTGGATGGTGGTGGCAAGTAGGTGCGCGGGTGGTGGTAGCAGGCGGTGGTGGGTGGTGGCGGGTGGATGGCAGGTGGGTGATGGGTAGTGGGTGGTGGTGGTGGTGAGGGGTGGATGGTAGGTCGGTGGTGGCTGGTGGGTGATGATGACGGGTGGTGGGTGGTGGTGACAGGTGGGTGGTGAGTGGTGGTGGCAGGTGGTGGGGGTGGGTGGTGGGTGGTGGTGGCGGAAGACGGTGGTGGAAAATGATGGCGGGTGGTGGTTAGTGTTGGGTGGTAAAAAAAAAACTCAAAACTCAAAGCGGAAACATATTTTTGTATTTTCATTTTTGGCCAAATTTATAACGAGACCATGATTTATAAATCAAAAATTTTACCAAACAAGTTTTTATTTGAGTTTTAAAATTTTTTGTAAATATAAGCGAAAACGTAAGTCTTGGTTTGATAACACTACGTTTTAGTTTTGCTTATGTTTACAAAAATTTTAAAACTCAAATAAAAACTTGTTTTAAAATTTTTGATTTATAAATCAAGAGTCTTAGTTTATAATTTGGCTAAAAATGAAAACACAAAAATGTGTTTCCGCTTGAGTTTGAGTTTTTTAACCACCCAACACTAGCCACCACCCGCCACCATTTTCCACCACTCCCACCAACACCGCCACCACCACCACCACCCTGCCACCACCACCACTCACCACCACCACCTGCCACCACCACCACCACCACCACCCACACCACCACCCACCACCCACCACCACTGCCACCACACCGCCCACCACCACCCACCACCACCTACCACCCTCCACTACCATCCACCGCCCTCTACTACCACCCTCCACCTACTTGCCACCACCACCCACCACCCACCTGCCATCCACCCGCCACCACTCACTACCGTCCACTACCATCTACCGCCTCCCATCTACTTCCCACCACCACCCACCACCCCCCTGCCCCCCCCATCCATCACCTGCCACCACTAGCCACCCACCACCACCAGCCACTTGCCACCCACCCGCTACCACCACCGATTACCACCACCGCCATCCACTTGCCACCACCCACTCGCCACCCACTGCCCTACCACCGCCACCACTGCCACCACCACCACCACCACACCCACCCACCCACAACCATCACCACCGCTATCCAACCCACCCACCACCACCACCACCACCACCACCACCACCGCCACCCACCACCCACCACCGCCACCACCCACTACCACCCCCATCTCACACCCATCTACCACCACCACCCACTACCCGCCACCACCACTACCACCGCCATCACCCACCCACCCATCCACTACTACCCACCGCCACCACCCACTACTACCCACCTGCTACCACCACCCACCATCCGCCATTGTCACCCGCCCACCCACCACCACCAGCCACTACCACCCACCCGCCACCATCTACCACCACTTGCCATCCGCCACCTACCTACTACCACCACTCGCCACCATCACCACCACCACCCACTCGCTACCACCTACCACCTGCCACCATCACCCACCCACCCACCCACTCGCTGCCCCTTATCTTCTGATGGGCCCAAGTCATTAGTTGCTAGTGAATTTTGACTTGGTGTAGTAAGGTTGGCTTTCTCCTTGCCTTTTCTACTATGGTCTGCCTCGGGCTCCGGCTGAGTAACCTGGACTAGGGGTTGCGCTATTCCGGCGTCAATCTCCATCCCTAGTTCGGTTGTGTCACCGAGATCGATTAGGCACTTGGTGGCTTCGAGTGAATTCTGCGGTCTCTGCCAAAGATTGGGCCTTCTTTGCGGTTACGGGTTGGAACTTCACATCATATTGGCCCAACTCCACTGCCCACTTCAAAATTACCCGTAAAAGTTTGCCCTCTCAAACAAAGCTTTTAGTGGAAAGGCGTGAGGGCGACAATGGTGTGGGCGTGAAAGTAGTGCGCCAATTTCTGGAGGCCATCATTAAGGCGGTGCTAGCTTCTCTAGGGGCAAGTACCTTCTTTTGCCCCCCAGCAATGTCTTACTGACATAGAAGATAGGTAGATGTTGGATTCCTTCTGCTCGAACCAACACTGCACTTACCGCGTGCTGAGAGACTGCTAAGTAGAGGAAGAGTTCTTCTCCAGGTACTGGGGTGACAAGTAGTGGTGGAGAAGACATGTATTCCTTCAAACTCTCCAGAGCTCGGTCGCATTCTTCGTCCCACTCAAACTTAGCTTTTAATGACCGAAAGAATGGGCCTTAATCTGTCTCGAAGATCGGTGATGAATCGGTTAGAATCTTTGCCGCCATGCCGGTGAGTCTTGCACTTCTTTCACTGAGTTAGGCCTCTCTAACTCTTGAATCGCTTTGATTTGGGAGGGGTCTGCCTCGATACCCCGATTGGTCACCAGAAACCGAAACTTGCGGACCCTACACGAATGCGCACTTAGAAGCGTTAAGGCGCAGCTTGTGTTGCTTCAGGATCTGGAACATCTCATCTAGGTCCCTTAGATGGTCATCCGCATCCTTGCTTTTGACCACCATGTCGTCGATGTAAGCCTCCATTGTTCTGCCTAACAATGGTTCAAACATCTTGGTGACCATTCTCTGAAACGTCGCCCCTGCATTCTTCAGGCCAAAGGGCATGACCTTGTAGCAGTACAACCCTCTTGGAGTGGTGAAGGATGTTACTTCCTGATCTGGTTCGTGCATGGCTATCTGGTGGTAGCCTCTGTATGCGTCAAGGAAGCTAAGCCTGCTGTGCCCTGCTGTTAGGTCCACCAATTGATCTATCCTTGGCAGGGGGAAACTGTCCTTTGGGCACGCTTTGTTGACCGTCTTGTAGTCGACGCAGACGCGCCACTTGCCATTCTTCTTTGGTACTACAACGGTGTTGGAGATCCATCTTGGGTAATGGACCTCTCTGATTGCCCCCGCTTCTAACAAGTTGCCCACCTCTTCTGCCACTATCTCGGCATGGTGGAGTGCCGATCTGCGTGTGCGTTGAATGACCGGTCTAGCAGAAGGGTGGACATTGAGTTGATGGCAGATGAAGTTGGGATCAATGCCCGGCATGTCGTATGGGGTCCAGGCGAACACTTCGATGTTGGAGGTCAAAAATTCCAAGACTTCCAATCTCTCAGTGCTGGACAACAACGATCCAAGTAAGAAGAACTTTTCCGGGTTCTTCTCATCTATTCTGACTTCTACCAAGTCCTCCACTGCTTTTTGATCAGCCGCTTTGCCAACATCCGCGAATAGTTCATTACTCTCCGGTTCTTCAACCGAATGAACATATCCTTTGGCGTGTTGCCATTTGTTCTTGACAACCTTTGCTTGGACATAATCGGTCCCCATATACTTCTTCAATTACTCGGTCGTGGGAAACCGCATCACTTGGTGGTAGGAGGATGCCACCGAGCGCATGGCGTGCAGCCATGTTCTGCCTAAGATGATGTTGTAGGTGGAGGGGACCTTTAGCACCTAGAACTCCACTTGTTTTCGTCACTTCCATACGTGGAAGGATGTTTTTGCCGACTGGCCACTCCGGCATAGAATTGAATCCAATCAAAGGGGAGACGGCAGGGGCTAAGTCCTTGTCTTGCAGCTTGAGTTGCTTGAAAGTTTCATAGTACATGATTTCACCTGACGCCTTGGTCAATCAGAATCCGCTTGACGTCAAAATCCTTGACTCGGAGAGTGACGACCAAGGCATCATTGTGTGGGCAATATATTCTGTCCAAGTCTTTATCCGAAAAGGACATGATGTTTGTGGCTTCGCCCCGCCTTTTTGGTTGGGCACTTAGCACCTCTCTCAAGTGCTCTGCCTTTTTGATTGAACCTCTGAGCTCGCATACTCGCTTTAATTCAAAGACTCCATGGATCACGTTGATGATGCCTTGTGGCGGGGCGTCGATCGGCATCCCGTTGGGTTTGTTGTGATCTTGGGGGGCTGGCTGCGTCCCTCCCTCTATGTATTTATCCAGGTGGCCTGCCGCCACCAATTCTTCCAGATGTTGCCTCAACGGCGTGCAGTTCTCAGTTCGGTGCCCCTTTTCCTTGTGGAAGGTGCATCTGGATCTGTCATCATAGTCCTTCTGGGCCTCGCCTAGCTTGGCAGGCCACTTGACAAAAGGCTCGTCTCGAATCTCGCTAAGTATACGGTAGATCGGTTTCTTGAACACCGTGGTTATGGCAGTTCGGACTCTCAACCATCTCTTGTCCTGGTCTTCATCATCGTCTCGCCTGCCCCGTCCGTTTTGGTTTCGGCGACCTACCGTATTGACCTTTGCTGAGGTCTTCTTTTACAGTGTCATGGTCGCCAAGATTTGCTTTGGCACGAGCGCCATCCTCTTCTACCCTGATGTGCTGATGCACTCTCTCCATCAGGGCTTCCATAGTGAGGGGTGGTGTCATGGTGATAGAGTCCCTCAGTCTGTTCCCGACTGGAAGGCCTCTTTTGTACTGCGCAATGGCGAGGTTGGTTGGGCAGTCCCCAATCTGGTTGAATGTCTCCCAAGATGGCATTGTTATGACCTCGAGTCTCCTTATCGCCCATGTCGATGGAGAGTAGTTGGTCGATCTCCACCAGGTCTTTGTGTTCGCTCAACCGTTACAAACGCCGCTAATTGCGCCCAGAGGCTATGTGCCCTCTGAAGCTTCTCAAACCAAGTCAAGCCTAGGTCGCCGAGGCTTGAAGGGAATAGGATACACATCAACGCCTCATTCCGCAGATACGTAAACTTGGCGAAAGTGGCTCAAGTGGGTGTAAGGTCCGTCTTTCCTTCATATGTCGTGAATTTGGGTTGTAGGAAGCTTTGATGGAAGGGCGTTCTCAATCTCTGGGGCGAATGGTGAGGTTTGCGCCTTTGCTAATGCCTTATCCGGCTGGTTCGTATGCCAAGTGCGGCCTTGGCATTCCAACCTCGGCGCTTCCATGCGTCCGAGAATAATCGGCAAAGCGAGGAACCTGTGGGGATCACGCGCCCTGGCGTCCTCCTTCCATCGTGCCTTTTCTTCCAACATGGACCTTAGGTCGGACGACCTAGGTAATTCCGTCTGTCTGGACCTCGTATGATGCGTATGTGAGGGCCAATAGGTACTCCCCTCAGTGTATGACCTCTCAGGCCTCGTCCTCTCAGGCCTGGAGTGACGAGTCCTGGAAGATACGGATCGCGTGTCGCCTGTCCTGAGGCTTCTGTCCTCCGGTTGAGAGGGTGTAGAATTCCTACCACGACCCTCTGAGTGGCGAGGGGGCGTCTTCTTGTTGCGCCCCTCTCCTGTCGCCACTTCTTTTCCTTTTATCTGGCGCTTCAGAGACTCCATGTCCGCCGCCATCTTACGGATCAGTTCGTCTTGCTCTCTGACGCGATCCTCCAGAATTTGAGGATCAACTCTGCGCCTTTGTCTTTCTGGGCTTTGCGAACGAGAGGGATGAGGGCTGCTATTCCTCCTTCGTCCCCTCGCATCCCTCCTGGAATTCTGCCTTTGAGGTTCCAGGTTCGCCATGGGAGGGACCAAAGGTAGGCCTTCGCGCCTTGCACCTCCTTCTGGAGTTTGTCCGTCAATGGCGGACTGAGGCAGTTCTTCGTTGTTCGCCATTGATGTTCGAGAAAAACTTGATCAAGAGGTTGTTCTTGTCTGTAATTCCCACAGACGGCGCCAATTGTACGGGAAAGAAATACACCTTCTCGTATAATCCTGTTGATCAAGCCTGCGTTCTTCGTACGACGTCGTTCCACCACCTGAAAATACAAACGTGAGCTAGCCGGCGGGTGTGTGCCGGAAACCACTCCGATGCCTAAGTCAGTAAGCAAGACAGGAAGGCAAAAGCTCAATGTATTCTGGGAGCAAAAGTTGCATTACCTTTGCAAAGGTGATATTGGTGAGCTTATATAGGTTTCGCGCGGCACAATCCTGGTAGGACTCTTATTCCCCCAAGTAGAGTCCTTCTAGGATTACTCCTCCTTGCGTAGAGTCCTCCAAGGATTCATACTTCTGGAAGATAATGCTTATCCTCCAACATCCTCCTCACTGCTTAAACCAAGTGAGATGGTTCTTCCCATGGCCGAACTACTTCCAAGACCGTAGTAACTATGACTTCGGCCTTTACTTTACTCTCCCTTACCTCGGCTTCCTCATACTAAAACCGAGCTATCCATAAGGGAATTAAAACCGAGCTACCTGCAAACCATAGCTTACTTCGGTCTCTCGCATGCTACAACCGAAGTCATTACCGAAGACCGAAACATTTGAGCTACACCACTCAACCGGAGTAGAATCTAGTCCTCCCAAGACCGAACTAACCACCTTGGTCTCCTGACCGGTCTATCTGCCAAGTCACTTCCTCGAACCAAAATAACTTCAAGTCTACTTCTCCAAACCGAAGTAACCCATAAGGCCATTTCACTTGGCCTCCTTAACCATGGCCCGTAATGGCCCAAGACCCAGCTCGGCCCAATTTACGTATAAATTGCCCTCTCAGTTACATTTGAATAAAATATAGGGTAAATTACAATCATCCCGCTTGCCGTTCTTGACAATTACACAAGCCTTTCCTCATTTTTTAAAAAATTATATTGACCTCCACAGTGACTAATTGCATTAATGGAAGGGTTAGTTTAATAATTTTAATATTAGAGAATATTATTTTGGTCATATTTGGTTATGACTTTTTTTTTTATAGCTATGACTGAGAAAAATTTAATTTTGACATTTGTGATAATCAATACCATAAATGTTGTCACTTGTATATGATATACGTAAAATGGTGTGTATTTTAGAATAATCTATTGTTATGACAAAAGTGATGATGAAACAAATTAAAAAATTAAGGGAACATTACAAAAAAAATTCAAGATTTGACTCTTATAACAAAATAAATTATGAATTCTTAATTTTGTTAATTTAAATAATAATTTTTTGAATTTATTTTCATTTTAAATAATTTACCTATTTTCTTAAGTAAAACGGTTAAAAATATGTAATTTAGTCATAAATTCAATGAGAAATGGTATTTTAGACATTTTATGTATATCTATATTGAGTTCAATAATTAAAATATTTTTTTTCATCGATCTTACTTAACAAAAATTGGCCATGGTTTAGATTGATAACAAATCAAAATATTAAGATTTAATTGATAAAATTAAAAACTTGAAGTTTATTTTGTTAAATAGTTCAAACTTTGTTTGTTTGTTTTTGTTGTTGTTGTTGTTGTAATCACTACAGGAAATTACACCTACGGCGACCATTTTCGGCGACTAAAACAAATTTAGTCGCCAAAAGTTACAGATTTGGCTACCAAAAATAAAATTAGTCGGCAAAAGTCAAATTTTTAGCTACTAAATTTTTTTAGTCGGGGAATATTGATTATTGGCGACAAAAAAAAATTTAGTAGCTAAAAATTTGACAATTGGCGACTAAAAGAAATTTAGTCGGCAAAAATGCCAGAAAATTGGCGACAAAAAATTCATTTAGTCGCCATAGGTATACATTTGGCTACCAAATCCTTTAGTCGGCAAATGATTTAATAAAAAATTAATTTTTGTCCTTGGCGACTAAACATTTAGTCGGCAAAACTTGATTTTCAGCGACTAAAATTCTTTTAGTCGCCGTATGTATACATTTGGCTACCAAATCCTTTAGTCGGCAAATGTTTTAATAAAAAATTAATTTTTGTCTTTGGCGACTAAACATTTAGTCGGCAAAACTTGATTTTCAGCGACTAAAATTCTTTTAGTCGCTGTAGGTATACATTTTGGCTACCAAAAGCTTTGGTCGCCGATGGAAAATAAATTGGATGGCTAAGATCTGTTGAACAAATAAATTGGATGGCTAAATATTTGGAGGGATTTTTGAAATTTTGGAGGGTTTTACAAATTAATTGGATGGCTAAGATCAGTTGAACAACCAACGGGTGAGATCAATACCTCTCCAATGAAATATTAGGGTCATCTCTTCGTTTCAGAAGATGAAGGGTTGAGGAGTCCAGCTGCGTCGCCGTCCCGCCATCGCTCCTCCTTGCGTTCGCCGGCAACCGGAGAACCTCGTCCTCCGCCATCGCCATCGTGACTGCTGCGACCACCACTGCCTCCGCTACCACCTCCGTCGATGCCCTCTTTTCACGCCGCCGCCTCCTCCTCCGCCGATCTTCACCGATCCACCGCCACCGCCGCGAGATCCAGAGGCTTCATCGCTGAGAATAACTCTGCTCCATTGATGCTCCGTCTCGCGTATGCTCTCTCTCTCTCTCTATATATATATATATAAGTATATATATATATCTATTGAGTTACTTGAGTGATGCGAATCATGTTCTGCAGCTCAGAGACTTGAAAACGGGGTCCATTTACCCATTGACATTGGCTCAGTTTCTGAGATTTACGCTGGCGTGAAAGATTACAATTTTATTTGGTTTACTAGCTTCCTTACCCGGTATTATATACCGGTCGAATTGGACACCGGTGTTCCAAATATGAAGATATTCCGAGAAATTGTTGTTCTGGATTTGATCGTCAAAGATTCAATGTTAATCAGTCAAGATTTTAGTTGTAGGAGAACATTTGGTTATCTTTTAATAAATTTTCTTTTGTTTTAGTTTGGAATTTTAGTCTCATTTTGGGTGATAGGAACATATGTGGGCATTAATTTTCAGTCATGGTGGTCATGCTACTATTCTAGATGTTTCCTTTTGCTCCAGTTTTAATTAACTCAGGCCTTATCACCATTTTGCCTTGCTGCACAGTGTGCCTCCCCCTCAATGTGTGTTGAAAAAAGAAGAAAAAGAGACACCCAAAGTAAAATGAAGTGTAGATGTTAATTATTATCTGATTGTTTTTCAGTAAGGAGTCATCCTTGGCGTGTTTAATTGAATGATACAGACAACTATAGTAGTCAAACTAATATATATATATATGTATAAATAAAAAATGCCTTGGGAACTCATGCCTTTTAAGTTCTGCCATTGTACATTTAACTCAAATATTTTCTTTCCCAGTTACTTGGTGAGTAAAAAACAATTCCTGTATATTCCATATCGGACTTGGTGTAATTGTCTTGCCCTCCAGGGAGGAAGAAATGCACAGTCACTTGATTTTTTGCATGCAATCGATTCTTTATCTTGTTATTTGGATTTTTATTTCCAGGTTTTTGTGCCTAGTAAGGATAGAATTTAGATACCAATGTTCATTGTGGCTTGAAAGAATATTCTTCTAGATGGATCACATCCTTGTTTGTTATATGGATACGGTGGATTTAATATTAGTATGACACCATATTTGATGTCGATCGTGTTGTACTTACAAGACATTTAGGTGCTATCTTCGCATAGCAAACATTCGTGGTGGTGGAGAGTATGGAGAAGAATGGCATAAAATTTGGTTCACTTGCAAAAAAAAGCGCTTTGATGACTTCATTTCTGCTGCTGAATTCCTTGTTTCTTCTGGTTATACCCAATCAAAAAAATTGTGTATTGAAGGTGGAAGCAACGGTGTGCTTTGTTGTGTGAATTTTCATTACTTGTAAGTGTTTGGAAATATAAAAGCTCATTGAGGGTTTGCATTGCAGCAAGGTAATCGATCAAGTTCTTCAGCTTGTGGAAGTGCCGATGTGTTAGAAGCCTTGGGGGTTGTAATTGACTTGGACCCAGAGGTTTGTGTTATGAGTAATGCTATACAAACTTTTTTTTTTTACTCATTGATTGTTCTATTTCATATTTGAAAATTGTATTCCTGCATGCCACATTCGTGATTAAGAAAAGTTTGTAACTTTGGTTACAAATTAACATGTTTTACGAATTTTTTTTTTAACTCATTCATTGTCCTATTTCAGATTTGAAAGTTGTATTACTGCAGGGCACATTTGTGATTAAGAAATATACATTTTGATGCAGCATTTATTGAGAAGGGCTTCAACATTGTTGGCTGGGTACTTCTCTTCCCTACACATGTTTACACTGCTTTCATTCAAATATGTATGACATGATTGTGGAGTTCACAAGGCGCATTAAGCTTCTTATTTTCCTCGATTAATGATTTCATATGTGTTTAATAGATAATAGTGAGTTCACTTGGTACAGTTTATAGCACCTTGACATGACTGACTTTCAGATGTGTTTCTTCTACTATGCAATTGCACATTCTGAGATTTGCATTTGTAACAGTCACATCTGTTGATATACTGTTATGTTTTCACCTTCTGAGAGTTACGAAAATGTGGTTTCACCTTCTCTTCCATGCTGATCAAACGCGTAATTGATGGACTACTCATTTTAGGAAGACTCTAGCTTTGATGGATTTGTCTATGAGCACGGTAATCATTCAATCAATTATTTTTTTTTTACATTCTAAGATTATATTATTGATTTTAATATTATGTGAAGTGTGAAATTGTTGAGATAGCATGTTTGTCACAAATGGAGAAAAATGGAGAAAAATTTGTTACTCTAAGATTTATTCCACCATTTTGATAGCATGTTTCTTGAAATATGCAACCTACAATAATAGCTTACACTGTAACCAAATTTTCTCTCATTTAGATTCATTAAATGGGGGGACTAGATTCAGGCATTGAACAATGCAAGGATAAATTAGTAGCAACTAGCAATACAAGATCAAATACGACATGATAATATTTAGGACACATTACAGACCACACCAATTGAAACAGGATAATAGAATCTAGCCGCAGATGATTTGCCATGTGCAATACTGCCAATACAGCACAGTAAGTAGCAAGTGATTATAATTTATTTTTCTTTTTTCGAGGAACAAGAACAAAAATTGAAAATGAACATTCAATGACATAACTGATACCACACTGAGTAAAGAAGAACAATTCAACGAGCTGATCCTTGGTAGTTGGGAAAGTCTCATTGAGTTACTCAAAGGATCTCAACAATTGAGTTACATTCTAAGATTATATCATTGAGTTACATTCTAATATTATGTGAAGTGTGAAATGAAATAACAAGAAAATGAAAACGGGTATAATATTGATTTTACATATAGTTGCGTTCTAATATGTTAAAAAGATCAAGTTTCTTGAAATTGTTATTGTGTAACAAGAAAATGGAAATGCTTTTGTTCCGTTTGCATATGGGATGGGCCTCATCTCACAAGACCTATTTGAGGTGGTGGAGCTTTTCATTTTTTATCTACAATAGTCATGTTTTTAATCAGAATTGCAAGCAGGTTTGGGGATTTGCTATCTGGTTAATAAAATCTATTTGAGCCCTAATTTGATGCCTGTGAGAGTCAAGGCCTGTTCGACACTTGTATTATAGAAACATTTATGTTCAGTTTTGTGATATAAAATTATGCATAGTCCTGAATTAAATATAAACTACAAAAGAATTATTTTTAACTGAATTGAAAAAACACAATGGTAAGACTTAAAAGTTTCATTGAATGCACAGCCACTGATTTGAATGCTATCTTTGTTGGACTGATTTGTTTGAAGACAAAGAATGTTTTCATTGAATGCACGACCACTAATTTGACAAAGGCTAAGATTGTTTTAAACACAATGGTAAGACTTAAAAGTTTCAATTACATTTGTTTGTCATTTTTACTTGGTGTCAACAATTTGGGTGATATAATTTTTCTTTTATTTTTCAAGGTAACTATGTTTTCAGTGTACTGCGAAAGAAAGTTTGAGGTTGAACCAGTTGAAGTAATTTATTCTGATGGGAAATCTAGTGTTTGCCCTAATTTATGACTCTACCATATGGAAGTCCCTCTATCTTACGTTACTGAAATAGTCCTTCCTGCTGACGAGTGTCGATATGCTGTCTATGATTATGACTTTGTAACAGAAGAGAATTGCCAAAAGAGCAGGATTTTCTTCATTGCATGGTAATATTATCTATCTTTATTTATTAATTTATTTTTCCCAAGTTTTCTCCTCCCTGCCCTTTTTGTGGAGCCCTGATTCACTGATCATTGTTGTTCGACTTTTGCTTACCACAAAGGTCTCCTGATACATCAAGAGTGAGGAGCAAAATGATTTATGCAAGCTCTAAGGACAGATTCAAAAGGGAACTAGATGGCATTCAGTGAGTGCGAACAACGGATCCAACGAGATTGGCCTTGATGTTATCAAAAGCATGTGATAAATAATTAATTCTCTGGTTTTGCAATGGAGTCTTTCATGCTCTCTCTGCTCTACTGAAGAGAGATGTTAATAGTTGTGGGACAGTGAAACTTGGTTATTAAGATATGATACTGGTTTGTTGTTCAAGTTTTTACATTATAACATTGTCCTCATCCAGTACAAGTTCAGTGTTTTGTTGAGCTTATTTGATGTTTCATTTTGTGTGGAACCTAAGAAAGAGTCTCATTTACAAGCTATTGTGTATCATTATCTGGGGCTGGATTACACCTTTTGGTTTATTTTTCCAACTTTGCAATGGATGTATGACCCTTTTCACAATCTTTCCAATTTTTCATGAGAGGAAGCTGTTAACTTCTCAATTTGCTATTTGGCGCTGTTAACTATTCAGATTCCATGAGAGGACGTTTATTTTTAATGTTTTGGATGGATGTTTTGGATGGTTGGTTATTAAGATATTTTTAACTATTCAGGTTGTATTAAACATGGATGTAGGTTGTTTAGAATTTTTTTGGGGAAAAAAAAAAAAAAGAAAATATTTGGCTACCAAATATTTTGGTAGCCAAATACATAGTTGGAATTTTTTGGCTACTAATAATTTCGTAGCAAAAACATTTGGCGACTAAAACATTTGGTAGCAAAAAGTAATGAATAGTTGGTTAAAATTTTTATGTAGAACTTTTAGTGACTAAAAAATTAGTAGCCGAAATGTCACTATTGCCGACTAACGAAAATTTAGTAGCCAAATGCTTACTTTTGGCTACTAATATTTTGGTAGCCAAAACATAACCTTTGCCGACTAATGACAATTTAGTAGCCAAATGCTTACTTTTGGCTACTAATATTTTGGTAGCCAAAACATAACCTTTGCCGACTAATGACAATTTAGTAGCCAAATGCTTACTTTTGGCTACTAATATTTTGGTCGCCAAAACATAACCTTTGCCGACTAACGAAAATTTAGTAGCCAAAACGTTCACTTTCAGCGACCAAAAATAATTTAGTCGCCAATACTATCGCCGACAGGGTATAGGCGACCAGTTTGGCGACAAAAAATTTTGGTCGCTAAATGGTTTTGGCGACCAAATTTTGGACTTTTGGCGACCAATATTTTGGTAGCCAAAAGTGACATTTCTTGTAGTGAATTGTTCCAAAAATTAATTACATAAATATAAAATAAGTTATTCGGTAATTTTTAATAAATACTTGACATTATGCAATTTAGTTGTTTTTCAAAAAATAAGATAAAATTGACGAGTCTCACTATTTAAACTAATAAAAATAAAATTGTGACACCACATGTGTTTATTTGAGCAATATTAAATAATATTTCTAAGTACTCTCTCTCTCTCTCTAACACACACACACAATTTATTGCTTTTGCTTTACATACATATAAGGTCTTCGATTTTTTATTTGGCTTCAATAAGTCATACTATTTTTTTAACCTAAAAAATGATTATTTAATTTCTTTTATTCTTAATCTACATATAATCATTTCAAATGCTATACAAACCAAACAAGAATCCTTTATGTGCTAATTTAACAATTAATCACTAACTTTTATAGAAAAAAATAAAAATAGAATTGTTTGTCAAACTAACGGTCAACTAATAGATTGGGAGAATATGGAAATCAAAAGTAAATTTCAAAGGAAGTCAATGTAATTTCAGCAAAAGAAGAAAAGACTAGTATAATTATTAGAAATCTCAAAGGAGGTATGTGTAATTTATCATAAAATATATGACATATATAATAAACACATAAAAATATAGATTTTTAGCTTGTGCTTTGAGTGTTGTCTTCTATTTTTTGAAACTTTACAAGTTGGCTTGTTATTGTTTGGTTGGTTTTGTGTCACGAATAACTGTATCAATATTTGTATTTTTTAGTTGTCAAGTTATTTAATTTATTTTATTTGAATAAAATTCACTTGCACTTCTGTATTTTAGATTTAATCTTACATATTTTAATTGTCTGAATTAATCTTTAGATTTGCAACAAGTCAATCATATATAACAACTCGTTTTGAAAATTGATAAAAAGAATAAAATGATATTTTAATAAAAATATAAGAGTGTTAAAGGATTATATTAAATGTAATTAATATAATAATTATTGTTATTAATTTTTGAAACGATATTATATGAATGAGCTTAATTGTTATTTTTAATGTAAAATGTGAAAAATTAACAAAAATAATTAAAAAGTAAGAAGTAAATTGAAATTATATGTAGACATTGTGATATGACTCAATGGTCTAGTAGTCATACCTTAGGATATAATGACAGTCTGGAAACATAGTAAAAAGTCAATTTTTTGACTTTATAGATTTTTTACACAAAAAAGTCATAAAAAAGTCAATTTTTACCAAAAAAGCCAAAAAAAATTAAAAAAATAACTTTTTACCAATTTTTCAAAACACCACATAGTGAGTTGGAGTAGTAGCGAACCCTTCGGTTGTAATTTAATTCTACTAACTATACCAACAATATCTTTGAACCCCCCTCCCCCCCCCCCCCCAAAAAAAATGAAATTAGATGTAAAATAAAAAAGATTAATGCTTGGAAGCACTAAAAAGAGATCACTAGGAGGAGCACTAATGAGTTGGCTCTCCCTCATGTGATGATTGTCTCTATTGTTTTTTTATATATATTTTGCCACTCATTAAAGCTATTAATGATTAGTTTTTTTAGAGGTCTCAATCATAATTGAATAAAAAACTGAAAAGGAAAATTTACATATAAGTGTTTTACAGTGGAAAAGGTTAACAAGAAGCAACCTATTTATTTAGAGACACACAATTAAAAACTTCAAAATCAAATATAAAATCAAAGTTTGGCTTCAATTTTTTTCACTATAAATTCCAAACCAATACAAACCAAGTTTTTCCGATTCTTCTTCTTCTCCTACTACAGTGATGGTGATGAAGTTTGCGTTAAAGGTTCGTTCTGGTAGCCACACAGCGACTGGACTCAGAAGATGGAACGAGGATGAACACATTGTAGTCGACGATCTATCTTCCCATCTGGGATCTCTTCATACCTGCCCTCTTCCAACTTCTTTCTATGCTGTTTTCGATGGTCATGGAGGCTCTGAAGCCGCAACGTATCTTAAGAACAACGCCATTAGATTTTTGTTCCAAGATGTTGATTTCTTCAAAACATCCCATAATATTGATGATGGTGGTGATGACAATGGTTTCTTGAATGAATTGAAGGATTGTCACATCAAAGCTTTTTTGCTCGCTGATCGTGCCTTGGCGGATGAAGAATGCAGTGGTGTTTCATCTGACTGTGGAACCACGGCACTGACTGCTCTAGTACTCGGCAGGCATTTAGTAGTAGCAAACGCTGGCGATTGTCGTGCTGTGATCTGTCGAAAAGGGATTGCAGTGCCGATAACTCAAGATCACAGGACTAGTTATTTGCCGGAACGAAGAAGGGTTGAGGAGTTAGGCGGTACCATCAAATTCCGGTACCCTAATGGTGAACTTGCCGTGACTCGTGCCCTTGGAGATTGGTATATGAAGAGCCCTTTTGGTTCTGTGTCGTTGTCTCCTCTCACTGCAGAGCCGGATGTTCATCAAATTGTTTTAACTGAGGATGATGAGTTTTTGATCATGGCTTCTGACGGGATCTGGGATGTACTGTCGAATCAAGAAGCAGTCGACATTGTTTGTCATGGGTTAATGCAACGCCACCATCCACAGCAGTGTGCTAGTGAAGTTGTTGATCAGGCATTGGGCCTTGGTAGCAAAGACAACCTGACCGCCATTGTTGTGTGCTTTACTTGGGATGTGGATCGCAAGAGGCCTAGGCGGGGGTGTAAGCGCAAGGCTGCTTTTGTTTAGGACTTTCCTAATCAATTTCGCTAATTTTGGGATTTTATATTTTTATTTTCAAATTTTGATTCAGTTAGTAAGCTTGTCAGTACTAGGATTTTAAATTTTGCTTCTTATTTAGAAACACGATTCCGCAATCTCAAATAAAAAATTTGTAAGAAACTCGTTCCGAGTTGAGATAGAACTTCTCAAACATACAAATCTCATAAAAACAAAAAAATAAATAAATAAATAAAACTTGCTCTAATAGTTTCTATTTACATAATATTTATTTATACTTAATGAAGACAGCTGGCTGACATCAACCTATAATATTTATTTATATTTTAATATATACATATTGCAATTAAGCATACAAAATAATTATTAATATATCAATGTATAAATGCTCCCAACTTAGACTCAATGTTCTCTTCTCTTTCAGCTTCACTCCCATCCCCACCCCGGCTTCGTGCAACTATGTGTCTAGCCTTTGATTCAATATTCTCTTATTTATTTATTTATAGTTATTTTGATAAATAAACCTTCTACATATTATTCTTTTCCTTCTATGTATCTGTTACATTTGAATAAAATATACGGTAAATTGCAATCACCCCCCGCTTGCAGTTCTTGACAATTACACTAGCCTTTCCTCATTTTTTTTAAAATTATATTGACTTCCCTAGTGACTAATGGCATTAATGGAAGGATTAGTTTAATAATTTTAATATTAGAGAATATTATTCTTGTCATATCTTATATGTTATTTGGTTATGACTAAGAAAAAATTAATTTTGACATTTGTGATAATCAATACCATAAATGTTATAACTTGTATATGATATACATAAAATGGTGTGTATTTTAGAATAATCTATTATTATGACAAAAGTGATGATGAAACAAATTAAAAAATTAAGGGAAAATTACAAAAAAAATTCAAGATTTGACCCTTATAACAAAATAAATTATGAATTCTTAATTTTGCCAATTTAAATTATAATTTTTTTTATATTTATTTTAATTTTAAATTATTTACCTATTTTCTTAAGTAAAACGATTAAAAATAGGTAATTTAGTCATAAATTCAATGAGAAATGGTGTTTTAGACATTATATATATATATATATCTCTATATTGAGTTTAATAATTAAAATATTTTTTTCCATCGATTTTACTTAACAAAAATTGGTGATAGTTTAGATTGAAAACAAATCAAAATATTAAGATTTAAATTGATAAAATTAAAAACTTGGAGTTTATTTTGTTAAATAGTTCAAACTTTGTGTTTGTTTATTTGTTTGTTTTGTTGTTGTTGTTGTTGTTGTTGTTGTAATTGTTCCAAAAATTAATTACATAAATGTAAAATAAGTTATTTGGTAATTTTTAATAAATACTTGACATTATACAGTTTAGTTGTTTTCCAAAAAATAAGATAAAATTGACAAGTCTCACTATTTAAACTAATAAAAATAAAATTGTGACAGCACATGTATTTATTTGAGCAATATTAAATAATATTTCTAAATACTCTCTCTCTCTCTCTCTCTCACACACATATATATAATTTATTGCTTTACATACATACAAGGTCTTCTATTTTTCATTTGGCTTCAATAAGTCATACTATTTTTTTAACCTAAAAAATGATTGCTTCTTTTATACTTAATCAACATATAATCATTTCAAATGCCGTACAAGCCAAACAAGAATCCTTTATGTGCTAATCTAACAACTAATCACTAACTTTTATAGAAAAAAATAAAAATAGAACCATTAGTTAAACTAACGGTCAACTAATAGATTGGAAGAATATGGAAATCAAAAGTAAATTTCAAAGGAAGTCAATGTAATTTCAAAAAAAGAAGAAAAGACCATTATAATTATCAAAAATCTCAAAGGAGGTAAGTGTAATTTATCATAAAATATATGACATATATAATAAACACATAAAAATATAAATTTTGAGCTTGTGCTTTGAGTGTTGTCTTCTATTTTTTGAAACTTTACACGTTAGATTGTTATTGTTGGGTTGGTATTGTGTCACGAATAACTGTATCAATATTTGTATTTTTTAGTTGTCAAGTTATTTAATTTATCTTATTTGAATAAAATTCACTTGCACTTCTGTATTTTAGATTAATCTTACATATTTTAATTGTCTCAGTTAATCTTTAGATTTGCTACAAGTCAATCATATAACAACTCGTTTTGAAAATTGACCAAAAGAATAAAATGATATTTTAATAAAAATATAAGAGTGTTAAAGGATTATATTAAATGTAATTAATATAAATAAATAATTATTGTTGTTAATTTTTGAAAGGATATTATATAAATGAGTTTATTGTTGCTTTTAACGCAAAATGTTTAAAATTAACAAAAATAATTAAAAAGTGAGGAGTAAATTGAAATTAGATGTAGACATTTGGGTGTGACTCAATGGTTTAGTAGTTATACTTTAGGATATAGTGAGTAGGAGTAGTGGCAAATCCTTCAGTTATAATCTAATTTTAGTAACTATACTAAACACTATCTTTGACCCCCCCCCCCCAAAAAAAAAACAAAAAATGAAATTAGATGTAAAATAAAAAAAAACGAAAAGGGAAATTTATCATATAAGTGTTTTATAGTGGAAAACGTTTACAAGAAGCAACTTATTTATTCGGAGATATACAATTGGAAACTTCAAAATCCAATATAAAATCAAAGTTTGGCTTCAATTCTTTTCACTATAAATTCCTTCCAATACAAACTAATTTAACTATACTACTATCTTTGAAACCCCCCCCCCCCCTCCCCAAAAAAAAAAAAAAATTGAACCCACCAAAAAAAAAAAATCGAAAAGGAAAATTTACCATATAAGTGTTTTACAATAGAAAACGTTCACAAGAAACAACCTATTTATTCGGAGACACACAATTGGAAGCTTCAAAATCCAATATAAAATCAAAGTTTGGCTTCAATTCTTTTCACTATAAATTCCTTCCAATACAAACCAATTTAACTATACTACT
This sequence comes from Camellia lanceoleosa, assembly GCA_025200525.1. Lineage (NCBI taxonomy): Eukaryota > Viridiplantae > Streptophyta > Magnoliopsida > Ericales > Theaceae > Camellia > Camellia lanceoleosa. Next base: position 130,791,053 of record CM045761.1, on the reverse strand, counting down.
ATCTTTGAACCCCCCCCCCCCTCAAAAAAAAAAAAATTTTGAACCCACCCACAAAAAAAAAAACAAAAAGGAAAATTTACCATATAAGTATTTTACAGTGGAAAACGTTTACAAGAAGCAACCTATTTATTTGGAGACACACAATTGGAAACTTCAAAATCCAATATAAAATTAAAGTTTAGCTTCAATTCTTTTCACTATAAATTCCTTCCAATACAAACCAATTTAACTATACTACTATCTTTGAACCCCCCCGCCCCCCACCCCAAAAAAAAAATTGAACCCACCAAAAAAAAAAAAAAAAAAAAAAAAAAACGAAAAGGGAAATTTACCATATAAGTGTTTCTGTCGAAAACGTTCTGTCATAACCTATTTATTCAGAGACACACAATTGGAAATTTCAAAATTCAATATAAAATCAAAGTTTGGCTTCAATTATTTTCACTATAAATTCCTTCCAATACAAACCAATTTAACTATACTATTATCTTTGAACCCCTGCCCCCCCCCCCCCCCCCCCAAAAAAAAAATAAAAATTGAACCCACCCAAAAAAAAAAACGAAAAGGGAAATTTACCATGGAAAACGTTCACAAGAAGCAACCTATTTATTCGGAGATACAATTGGAAACTTCAAAATTCAATATAAAATTAAAGTTTGGCTTCAATTCTTTTCGCTATAAATTCCTTCCAATACAAACCAATTTAACTATACTACTATCTTTGAACCCCCCTCCCCCCCCCCAAAAAAAAAAAAAAAAAGTTGAACCCACCGAAAAAAAAAAAAAAAACGAAAAGGAAAATTTACCATATAAGTGTTTTACAATGGAAAACGTTCACAAGAAGCAACCTATTTATTCGGAGACACACAATTGGAAACTTCAAAATCCAATATAAAATCAAAGTTTGGCTTCAATTCTTTTGCACTATAAATTCCTTCCAATACAAACCAATTTAATTATACTACTATCTTTGAACCCCCCCCCCCCCCCCCAAAAAAAAAAAACAAATTGAACCCACCCAAAAAACAAACACAGAAAGGGAAATTTACCATATAAGTGTTTTATAGTGGAAAACGTTCACAAGGAGCAACCTATTTATTCGGAGACACACAATTGGAAACTTTAAAATCTAATATAAAATTAAAATTTGGCTTCAATTATTTTCACTATAAATTCCTTCCAATACAAACTAATTTAACTATATTACTATCTTTGAAACCCCCACCCCCCCAAAAAAAATAAAAAATAAAATTGAACCCATCCAAAAAAAAAAAAAACGAAGAGGGAAATTTACTATATATAAGTGTTTTACAATGGAAACTAAAAAATCTATTTATTTAGAGACACAATGGGAAACTTCAAAATCCAATATAAAATCAAAGTTTGGCTTCAATTCTTTTCACTATAAATCCCTTCCAATACAAACCAATTTTTTCCCATTCTTCTTCTTCTTCTTCTTCTTCTTCTTCTACAGTGATGGTGATGAAGTTTGCGTTAAAGGTTCGTTCTGGTAGCCACACAGCGACTGGACTCAGAAGATGGAACGAGGATGAACACATTGTAGTCGACGATCTATCTTCCCATCTGGGATCTCTTCATACCTGCCCTCTTCCAACTTCTTTCTACGCTGTTTTCGATGGTCATGGAGGCTCTGAAGCCGCAACGTATCTTAAGAACAACGCCATTAGATTTTTGTTCCAAGATGTTGATTTCTTCAAAACATCCCATAATATTGATGATGGTGATGATAATGGTTTCTTGAATGAGTTGAAGGATTGTCACATCAAAGCTTTTTTGCTCGCTGATCGTGCCTTGGCGGATGAAGAATGCAGTGGTGTTTCATCTGACTGTGGAACCACGGCACTGACTGCTCTAGTACTCGGCAGGCATTTAGTAGTAGCAAACGCTGGCGATTGTCGTGCTGTGATCTGTCGAAAAGGGATTGCAGTGCGGATAACTCAAGATCACAGGACTAGTTATTTGCCGGAACGAAGAAGGGTTGAGGAGTTAGGCGGTACCATCAAATTCGGGTACCCTAATGGTGAACTTGCCGTGACTCGTGCCCTTGGAGATTGGTATATGAAGAGCTCTTTTGGGTCAGTGTCCTTGTCGCCTCTCACTGCAGAGCCGGATGTTCATCAAATTGTTTTAACTGAGGATGATGAGTTTTTGATCATGGCTTCTGACGGGATCTGGGATGTACTGTCGAATCAAGAAGCAGTCGACACTGTTTGTCATGGGTTAATGCAACACCACCATCCACAGCAGTGTGCTAGTGAAGTTGTTGATCAGGCATTGGGCCTTGGTAGCAAAGACAACCTGACCGCCATTGTTGTGTGCTTTACTTGGGATGTGGATCGCGAGAGGCCTAGGCGGGGGTGTAAGCGCAAGGCTGCTTTTGTTTAGGACTTGCCTAATCAATTTCACTAATTTTGGGATTTTATATTTTTATTTTCAAATTTTGATTCAGTTAGTAAGCATGTCAGTACTAGGCTTATCCGAGATACTTTTGATATTGCTTTTGAAAATTAAAATTTCAAACCTTCGATTTATCTGTTTCGATTGTCTGGATTAAGCATCATCATCGTTGCTATCTTATTCCCATTCCTGAGCAGTTAAACAAAGCTCTTTTCATTTTTCTTCAGAACTGTAGTTTCTAACTTCAGCCCTGAGTTAGTATTATCCATGTGATTTGCCAATCTTATCCTCGACAATCATATCATTTGACCACCGGGACATCAAATAATGCAGTTACAAATCAAGAAAGATGAGACCATAATTCGATGAATTGTGTGAATTGCCGAGATACAACAATGTAATTTACAATTATTTACACATTAACCCAGACTCTGATTGAAGCGAGTAACAACGAAGGTTTGCTGGTCTGTACAAGCAGAGAGGCGGGAAGTCATAATCATTTATAGGGTTTGGTCAAATTTGTTTGACAGGCTCTTCACCATAGAACTTTTACATTGTACGGAAACAATGACAACCATATTCAGAGAGCCTTCAAAACAAGTTTGCTGGTATGATGAACCCCCGTTGCAGCAAGTCTCAATACCACACGAGTCCTGTACAACCTGCAAACCAAAAAAAAATGTGTAAGTGCCTAAAACAAAGCAATTATTTCTTGTCGCATGAAACCACTGTATCACAGCTAGATTATGGGCATTGTAGCTAATTAGTGTCCGTATGTAAATAGATTGTACCCAAAAGGCTCCCACTTACAATAGGGTCTGGGAGAGGTATATAATATAGTAGGCCTGCCTTTCCCCTACTTTCTTGTGGAGAGGTTGATTTCTGTGACTCAAACCCGAGCCATAGAGCTGGGAGAGCAGATCGATAAAAAAAAAATTAAGAACTTGAGAAAAAGGGGGTATGGAGCTTTTCATTTTAACCATGATTCTTCCAATGCTGTTTAGCCTTAGTAGCAGGAACCTCCTCCTCGGGTGACGCTTCTTATTCAGAAACACGATTCCGCGATCCCAAATAAAAAACTTGTAAGAAACTCGCTCCCAATTGAGATAGAACCTCTCAAATATACAAATCTCATAGAAACAAAAAAATAATAATAATAATAATAAAATAAAATAAAATAAATAAAACTTGCTCTAATAGTTTCTATTTACATAATATTTATTTATACTTAATGAAGACAGCTGGTAGTTGACATCAACCTATAATATTTATTTATATTTTAATACATATATTACAATTAAGCATACAAAAATAATTATTAATATATCAATATATACATGCTCCCAACTTAGATTCAATGTTCTCTTCTCTTTCAGCTCCACTCCCATCCCCACCCCCACTTCGTGCAACTATGTGTCTAGCCTTTGATTCAATGTTCTCTTATTTATTTATTTATTTATTTTATTTATAGTTATTTTGATAAATAAACCTTCTACACATTATTCTTTTCCTTTTATGAATCTTTTTTTTGAAATATTTTTATCTGAAAGGTGTAGACAAGCTACGACCCGGATGCAGGCCATGAGCTTCCATAATTTGTAGGGGGCAGTCATCTGGACAGATAACATTATAGAAAACCCTGGTGCCAATCAAAAAAATAAAAAAAATAACACCCTCATTAGTCTAGCTGCCTCTTGTTTTCACCCTTTCTTGTATTTGGAAGGTATGCCTTACTTGATTCTTGTATTCTTTGTTCTTTTTTAATGAAATTGTCACTTAACAAAAAAGAATACACACCACCATTAAATCAAAGATGATAAAAAGAATGATTTCCAGAAATTGATGTTATATCTTTGGGGTCTTTATTGGAATCCATTTGGCGTTGATGGCCACATGAAATTGAAGGTAGAGATCCAAGTGCACACAAAGATTAATAACAAGCTAGCAAATAACTCACCCTGCCAGAGCAAGTCCCCAGGTAGAAAGTGTATAAAACAACTTCCCAGCATGCCAAACATTTAGCATCTTCTCCAACTTGTTCATGCCACCCAATGCTTTATTCAGAGCTGCATGAACAAATTCATCTTATGAAATCACTACTACCTTCAAATAACACAATTATGTATTCCTCAGCCTACTAAGGCAAAATCATACGAGCAACATCCAAATCCAGATAAGTAATTAACCATCCAATCAACAAAAGAAAATGAATAATAAAAGCTAAAGCCAAGAAGATCAACAAAAGTTGTTATTCCCATCAGAATCGAGGAAAAAAGAGCCTTCCCAAGGATCAAAATAAAAAATAAAAAATAAAAAATTGAAAAGCTAGCTTACTTTTCTGCAACTCATCAGGTGTCAAAGTCTGCAAGTACAGGGAAACAAAATCATGTTAGATGCATGATATTTCATTCCATAAATGAATAAATAAATAAGCAAAATATTCTGTCCATCACAAACCTGAGCTTTTGGATTTGAGAGAATACATCTAGCCATAAAGTTGGCAACTCCATCCACCACTTGTTCCTCACAAACAACTAAATAATTTTCATTATCAATTCCACTCTGTTCTTCAACATCACTTGGAACCATTTCATCAGTGACCCAAACCCACCAACTAGGTTCTTCATGGTCAACATTGATTAGTACTTCAGCTGACTGCAAATCAGCTCCTAACAAAGAAACCAGACCAAGTAACCAGCAATGAACAAATCGAGCAATTACAAAGATAATTTCAAGTATGGCATTAATACTATAAGTAGATCGTTAATTGAAGAGAGAAAAAAAATAAAAAATAAAAACCTGAGGCCTCCTTAAAAGGAAATTTGGAGCCAATTCCATCAACAGATTCATCATGCAGGGATTTAAGCTGAGTTAAGAACTTTTCAGATTCCACAGTGGCCACAAGACGGTCATACAGCTGCAAGTGGAAAACAAACATGATTAACAAAATTTGGCTCCATTTCAAATAAAAAATCAGTAACACGTCAAGAGTCAAAACCATAATTCAACGAATCATTCATTAGGGAAAAAAAAATATTTCATCAATTAGTGCCAGAGGGTGGTGAGAAAGAACAAATATACAATGGGGGTGTTTGGCAAGTTTGGTTTGGGCTTTTTTTGGGTTAAAATGTACAAAAAAAAAAAAAAAAAAGAGAGGCTAAAATAGCCAATGATACAAAATGTCATATCAAAACCATAATCATTTCACTTTTTCTCTTACAAATATCACATCCAACGACAAAAAAATCCAACCCTCTTCCCAAATACAACTATTTTAGCTTTACTAAAATAGCCAAAAACTAAAATAGCCAACTTCCCAAACGAGGCCAATGTACACATTTTATGAAATTCAAAACAAGTGGTCCAAAAATAATAATAATAATAATAATTTGGACCCAAAATAGTATAAATGTCAAGAGTCAAAAGATTCTCCTCTATCCATCTTTCCCAACCGTTACAACTGTAATAGTCTTCTATTCACCTATAATGTCTTAGGATGAATTCCAATACCAGATCAACATTCAGAAACTGGTTGAATTATTCAGCAATTTGAAGTGCAAGACAATGAAGTTCATATGCATATGCATCATCATTAACTCTTACCTTTGAAATTCATCTGGGTCCAGTTGTACATAAATGTCAAGTTTACCACCAGTAACCAATCAGCCAAGCAAAATAAAAACCCAGAAGACACAGTTCAATTGCTTGTGCTTAGTGTTTCAATTAACAGTGTGATGATTTTGTCATGTCCACATATCAAATTTCTAAACAAAATTCTTACTCTTCCCAATGGGTTATAAGACTTTGGTCTAACATGTTGGACCCTCCTATTGGTTAGGTTCATAAAACAAACAAACATAAAAAATGTAGATACATACACAGAGAATTAACCCAGATGTCTATTATATATAGATGTAGGGGCAAATGCAATGCTGTATATAACATAGTGCATAGACCTACTTTCCTACATTATATACATTACAATTAATGGTCATTTTCCTTGCCCCCCTTGATTTTAGAAAGGTTTTTATATGGTGTAGTGGAAAGGCCTTACAATTGGTTTGATATAAGGGCCTTGTATATTATTACAAATGACACTTCACCATTCATGCTGTGGTATATATAGTTTTTAAGGATGTGTTTTCTAAACTTATTTGTTATGACATAGTAAATTTGATGTCTTTATATTTTAAGGAGCATAGTTGTGGGTGATTATTTGACAACTAGATATCCACAATAAAGAAATGTTCCAATCTATAAATAGAACGAAAAGACGAAGGGAATGAGACTGAGATAAATTTACAATGACTATAGCCCTAGAGCGCTTACATATGGTATTTCAATTATAAAAAAAAATTCTTACTAGAGATTTCTCTACATTTGCAATCATGCATTTTTATTCTCACCTCATGATCTCAACTTCATCTGACAATATTTTGGGTTTTCATTTTAAATATTTATTACTGCGGGTTTATTTATTGTCCTGTTACATTAAAAGTATTATTGTAGGTTTAGAAGAATGGAGAAGGATTGCTCCCGTCCATAATCTGGACCAGAGGGTGTTGTTCTGGACCATGAGTCCTATTTCGATTATCCAAACCGTTCATTTTGTTGGATATTTCGTGTATATAAAACACACAAAAATTAGGTTAATCCAATAATTGTAGCCTATTCAATTTATTGCGTTTATCACCCAAAAAAAAAAAAATACAAACAAACAAACTATAATTGTGTTTCTAAAAATAGACCATTTATATTTTGTGACAAACATGATAAATTACATAGGCTAGGATTATGGATCGATCTAATTTTTGTGTGGATAATATATATGAAGGGCCTCGATAAAGTGAATGATTCGGATTCTCAAAACAGGACTTCGGGGGGTGATTCCGGGAATCCACCTCCTAGAAGAATACCTAGAGACATTATCATGACTTTACCCATGATATGAATCTAAAAAAAAGTTGGCTATCCTATCGTTTTCAAAATTTAATTATATATTAATGTTTATTTTCATTTATTAATTATGATTTTTGTATGAGATTTTTCAATTAAATTAAAGCTTAGCTTCGCCCTTTTATAAAGAAAAACATCATATCGCAGAAGATAGCAGAAAATTCAATTATAGGAACAAAAGTAGAGGAATTAACGTACATCGGGAGGGCAATCTTGCACTAAACAAGGAGATTCGGAGAGATTCTGAAGGAGTTTGAGGTTCTGTTCAAGCAAGTTCCTCAGACGGCGATTCTCAGATCTCATACACTCCAATTCTTCCTCCGACGGGGTCTCTTCGGAATCCTCGTGCTCGTGCTCGTGTTGGTGGCGGCGCCGACATTCCACGGCGGTCCAAGCCACGTCCGCCACCTCCAACACCGTCTTCGCCACCTCTATTGGACCGCGACCCACCATCCCTCTCTCTCTCTCTCTCTCTCTATATATATACACTAATTGCAGAGAAGAGAAGAGAAAGAGAAGGGAAAAGAAAAAGAAACTCTACCAAACGGTCGCGTGCAATGAGATGAGTAGCTTCGGAATTTTCTTTCTAACTTTTTGGTTTGCTTCAGTTTTAAAAATTAATTTCGTGAAAAAAAATAAAGAAAAATTACTTATTATTTTACATAGTTTTATTTTTTCAGAGGAAGAAAATTTTTTATTTAAAAAAAAAAAAAAACTAGAAAATAGCTTCTGAAATACAAAACAAATAAGGGTGCAATATCTAATCTATCTACTACTAAAAGTAGGGTTTTGTTAAGAAGGGAATTCTTGTTAACCAATGGTAAGAAGTGAAAAGAATTGCAATTTGATGAATGAAAACAAAGTGATAAGAGTAGAAATGAGAAGCCAAAAATAATTGGGAAGAGGTGGGAATTTTTGTCAAATCACATTTTCCTTTTTTCTTTTCTCCTTCTTTCGTCCCTTCCTACAATGCTAGCCAACCCAACACTGATGTTGGCGCTAGCATCCTTCGAAGTCCCAACTCTACACATCCTTCGAGGTAGGGTAAGCATGATGAAGAAATATGAGAAATTGGTAAAGTGGATGAACGATGGCTAGAGGGCGAGAGAAGAGGCTAAAGATTGCAACACTAGTGGTCGGAAAGATAATGTCGACGACAAGGTAGTTATTAGAGTTACTGGGAAAGAAGAAGATGGAGAAAGAGAAATTAGAATGATAAGGGGTATTATTGTCTTTTTGGGTAAAGATTCCATCTCATTTTTATTAATTTCAAAAATTTCATCTATATTGCGATTTGAAAAAACACTCCATAAAAAATTGCAATATTTTGGCTTTCTTTTCATTTTATTGCAATTTTCTCAATTAAAAATACTATACATGTATTTTGTTAGATAGCAAACTATCATTTTCTTCAATCCCCCTTTTAAAATTTTTAAATACTTTTCATAATGAAATTTTTAAAAAATATTTTTTTAATCATAAAAGTTAAGCGTACCTTTTGTGGATTTTTTAATATATTTTTAAATGCCCTTTATTTTATATATTTGTTATAATTTTAAATTCATTTTTTTACATCATATAGTTTAATTATGATTGAAAATAAAGGGCATTTAAAAATAAAAGAAAAGAAAAGCCACAAAGTGTCATTTAAAAATAAAATTCATTTTTTTGATTAATCTGATATAATTTTCTATATTTGTTATTTTTTAAGATTTATTTTCCCTACAACATATAGTTTATTTACGACTGAAAATAAATGACATTTAAATTATTATTTTTTAAAAATGCCACAAAATGTCATTCAAAAATAAAAGGCATTCATTTTTAAAATAATTTTTTTAAAAAAAAAATCATTATGAAAAGTATATATAAAAATGTTAAAATAGGGGGAATTGAGAAAAATAGTAATTCGGTATCTAGTAAAATATTTATAATATTTTTAATTTTTTATGATAATAGAGTTGGTTAGATATATGCCTAACCCACTATGATATGTGAAGATAAAAATGTAATATAGATATGTATATATATAATTCCTTCTCAACTAGTATACTCCATATAAAATTGTCATTTATCTATCTATACTATTATATAAATGAAAAATATTTTTTTTCCCGAATTTGAGCCCCCCGAATCTCCCGAATCAGATAGAAGAGAAGAGAGAGAGAGAAGAGAGGGGAAGAGGAGGAAGAGAGGGGAAGAGATGGCGGCCCCTCCGCCCGCTGTCGCTTCCGCCAGATCGTCGCCCCCGCTAGATCGTCGCCCCACCGTCGCCTTGTCACAGCTTGTTGCAGCAACAGCAGCTCGTTGCAGCCCCGCCGTCGCCTCCGCTTCTACCTCGCAGCCCCGACCTCTACCTCTACCTCCGCTCCCTGCCTCTGCCTCTAGCTTGATTTTGTTGGCCCCTCCAGTCCAATTCTTCTTCTTCTTTTTTCTTCTTCTTCCTCTTTCTTCCTTCTCTTCTTCTGATTTTCTTCTTCTGGAAAAAAATAAAAAAAAATAAAAAACGACGAAAACAACGTCATTTTTGAATTCGGGAGGGATTCAAGGGGCTCAAATTCGAGCTACTAATCACTTATCTATATAAATATACTATTGCATAAAAGAAAGGCTGCAAGTGGTGTTGATACTTTCTGTCTTATATTTTTATTTTTCTAAAATATCCTTATATTTGGAGTTTTTATAAAAATTATGCAAAAAAAATAACAGCCTCAAGCCCATCACCTTAGGTTATCTTAAGTTTAATAATGAAGGCTCTTATCACTTGAGGAACATATATTACATGTGCATTTTTCTTTGTCAAAGCTAGTATAAATTATAAAGTGAAGGCTACTGATGGGGTTGACACAAATGTGTCTCATTATTTTTGGATTTTTTACCACTTGATCAATACACATTATACGTGCATTTTTCTTTGTCACCACTAGTATAAATTATAAAGTGAAAGCTGCTACTGCTATTGATACAAATGTTTTGTCACCACTAGTATAAATTATAAAGTGAAAGCTGCTAGTGCTATTGATACAAATGTGTCACTTGACTAACACATACTATATGTTTATTTTTCTGTCATTATTTTTATAATATTATATTTTTTTTTCTTTTTCTTTTTTTTTAAAAAAAAATTGCACACAGTATCGTGCGTATACACACTAGTTTGTATATATATGGGCCACACATGCCCATTCTAATTTTCCCAAACCTCCCACTGTCATATGTAAAGATAAATAATCTGGTGATATGTTGAAGCCATATGGTGCTCTGAAGAAAGCAGGTTCCAACCATTCATGAAACCAATAAATAAATAAAAAAAGGTTCTATAAAACTCAGCTCATCCATAATGAAAATGTTCATTCAATAAGAAAGGGGATTTCACATATAGATTCCCAAAATTTGAATCATAATAATTAATATTTCTCCAAGCATTAGCTGTTAGTATCCTTCAATGTAGGTTCTAAAGAATGATTGAGTTGGGATCCTCATGTCTAGGGTTTCATGGGGTCCCAGCTCATGAACGAGCAAGCTCACTCTCTAAAAGGGTGCGCACTTCATTTGCAAGATCCGAAACATGTTTGTCTTCACATCCTACATAAAATTGAAAAATTCAAAATAAAATAAAATAAATAAATATCACAAAGATAATCGGAACAAGCACTGTTTTAAAGACAAGGTCCTACACTATGACAAAAAGAAAAAGAAAATAAAAGGTCCTGCGGATTTACCAGATTGAACAAGGGCCTTTTCAAGTTGGAAAAGGTAGTCTCTGTTGGGTCCTGAGGGGCCTTCTGCATGAATAATTTGTCTGCAGAATGGAGAAAGAAAGATGGAAATGATATGCATCCATACATACATATATATAACAAAATAGAGAAGAGAAGAAACTAGCGAAAAGAAAAGTGCATTTAAATGGGAACAATTTGAAATAATTGCATTTTCATGGAAATGCAAAGTAAGCTTGTGTCCGGTGCAAGTGAAAATTGAGGCATGAGCATAGCTCTCACTTGTTCCGAGTTGCACCGAACTGAAAGTGCTATTATTTTGAATTACTCCCACTATAATACAATTTTCTCAAGAAACTATTGTTGTGTTGTCTTATATCAAATCATAGTAATTCAGAATCATCACATTGACCCAGCTGCTTGACTAGTGGATGACTAAATCTTTTTATGGTAAAATCTAAAATTAAAGAACATGGGAAGAAAATGCGTACTTGGCAATTTCTTCGAGTGATGCAGGGCCCAAGTAGTTCGGGTTGAGCTTCTTGTCAGGAGATGCTACATATCTAAACATCGGAAGTGTCAGTGTTGAGTTTTGATAATTTACATGTATGAATAGATCATGCAAAAATACTGTTGTCTCATCTGCCACTTACACCATTACACCAGAAATAGCTGGTTTTGATGCCACAGGATCCTGATACAAAATTAAATTGGTAAATAGTTATGTAACTGCAAATGTCAATTTGATTTCAAGAATGAATTTTTTCTTAACTTTTAATTTTTTATTTTTGGAAAGGAAAAAAAATAAAATAATGAAGACATCAAGAAATGCTTGCAAAATTAAATTGGTACATAGTTATGTAACTGCAAATGTAAATTTGTTTTCAAGAATGAATTTTTTCTTAAACTTTTAATTTTTTAAATTTTGGAAAAAAAATAAAATAATGAAGACATCAGGAAATGCTAATATTGAACACAGCATTGGGAACTTACAGTGAAGAAATCAACATAAGCCTTCTGGTCGTATTGCTTTTCCCTCACTTCTAAATACTGAGGAAACATCAAAAGGAATTTGTTAACAAATACTGAAAGACAAAAGGAGCATATGTACACACACACACACACACGCGCGTGATTCAGCAAAATCATATTTTTTTAAGTTCCATCAGTATTAAATAAAGTAGCATCAGGACAAAACAAAAAGGAATGACAGAAACTGCAAATCAGGATCCACCAGCACGCAGAACAAAGCCCTACACAGAGAGAGAGAGAGAGCCCTCTCATCATCGTATATTGTCTCATTTTTAGTTGGGGTGATTGTTGAACACCTCAACACTTGCAGCAATATCTTGTGAAGAGGAGTCTATATCATCCAAAGCATCCTTCCTTAAAATTAGGGAAAATTTTCAATAAGCTGGCCTTGAGTAATCTAATCTAATACACCTTTTTTTAATCTTTCATTATTCTTTTGGCCTCCGGCTACCTCACTAATTCCTCCAATTGTATGCCAAACTAGTTTTAAAAAATAAAAAAGTAACAAAAACAAAAATATTTTAAACATAGCATTCAAATTTTAGATATGATAAATTCTGAAAACATTATAGAAAATCTGAACTATCAACCCACCTGCAAGCGAGGTAGAACTACTTACACAAGATGAAACTTGAGTATTGACAGAATCAAGACAATTTTAGAGTATTGTGTATTTTAAGTAGATTAGGGCTTTAACTCAGAGTGAGACTCCTCTTGTTCCATATAAGTACACAAAACAAAAATAAAAATACAGACATGATTGTAGGTATAGACTGGAGAGGGGTCTCCTGGGTGAAAGCCATCCTAACAACTGGAAAACAATAAATGACAAAAAAGAAAGTTCACAGAAGGATAAGAATTAAAAGCAACTATTAGAGGCATAACACAAATACGGTAGGAACTCCACTTATATATTTCTGTAGGCATCAATATTCAGGCCCTGTTTGGGGGTGTGGCTTTTTGGCTAAAAAAGCCAAACCAAACCAAACCAAGTCTTAAGTCCCATCAAATGGGATCGGCTGTATGAATCATTCTTCACCACTCGACTCTATTTAAGACCATTTCGTTAGTCAAATTAAGGAAATTCATATCTCTATTTACTACATTAGTCTACGTCAATCTAGGTCTACCCCTTCCCCTAACACTACCATCTACCGTCACTGTTCGCATCTCTTCACTACTGTTTTTGTTGGTCTCCGTTGTATATAATCAAACTATCTCAATCTATTCTCTCTCAACTTATTTTCTATCGGTACTACTCCTACCTATTCTCGAATATACTCATTCCTAACTCTATCTTTTATAGTCTTGCCATATATCCACCTTAACATCCTCATCTTAGCAACACTCATCTTCTTTACATGTTATTTCTTAGTTGCCCAATATTCCGTCCCATACAACATCGCTAGTCTAATAGCCGTTCTATAGAACTTCTTTTTTAGTCTAATGGGTACTCGTTTATTGCACAGTACTTCAGACGCACTCCTCCACTTAAGCCACCCTGTCTTAATTCTGTGGACCACATCCACCCTGAAAAGGCCATAGTGCCAAAAAAAAAAAGAAGCCAAAAAGCCAAAATATTCAACCCCATTAGCAAAGTAGTTTTCAACTGTCTAGGAGTCAATTAACAAATTGAGTAATGCTATGATGACCACATTTGAGTACCATATGATGTGGCACTTTACGTGACATTAACCACATCTCGTGATGGATCCCATAGAATATTAGTGTTGGTGTTTTCTAGATAAAAGGTGGGGTCCTTCACATTATGTGGTTTGGTGCAACGCAAGGTGCTACATCGCATGGTACCCAAGTATGATATCCAAAGGTGGCCACCCTAGCATTACTCTACTCTTGCAAATTAACTCTCTTACCATTTCAATGAAAACTTGACGTCTCATTTCTTCTTACAAAAAAGCAGGTGCAAAAAATACATTTGTGATTGAGGATATGGTCACATTTTAAAGCTATAACCCCCATTTTGTTTTTTGTTTTTTTATGATTCCCACTGAACTACTGATCTTTCAGACCACATACCAAAATCGTACTGTGAAAAACATGACAAGTAGGTGGTTATCCAACAAGATTTCCAAAGGTTACATACACAGAGATGTATTCCCTCATTTCTAGCAAATCAAAGAACTAAACAACCAACACACCACCATATTAGAATGTCCTTTGAGGCAATTCCCCACACTTAAACCAAATTAGAGATTTACTTTCCCGCATTTTTGCTTCTAGTAAAACATTGAGAACCAAGTAATATAACCACACTAGCTACATGGTGCTTTGGGGCAATGTCTAACATATTGAATACATTAATCAATAACATCCATTATAACAGAAAGAAAACTAACTATAAATTATTAAGTGTCACTCGTTGGTTGAGAACTGTCAAATACTTGAATTGAGAAAGCCAGGTTAAGTAATAACCTTACCGTCAATGCAGTCTCTTTGTCTTCCTTCCCAGAGATCTTGTAGGCAGCTCCCCACTATGACCTTGCACAAAGTAGCTCTATTAACTTCATATATTTTTGAGATTTGACAATTCAAAAGCAAAACATATAAAATACTCTGTTTGGTAGTATCATTAAGCTAAAAGAACAACAAGAGCACAGTGCCAAGGCCGACAAATATCATAGCATCAAGGTTGATAAATACATTAGCATTTGTTACTAGCATATAAATTAACTAGATGGAAAATCGTCTGTAGGAATCAAGCATTTAAATTCCTCTAGTCATGCATTTAAATTCCTCTAATCATGCAATTCCGCTCCGCCAATTTTATTGACCTACTAAACTTCTCCAGCCCGCTACATAATACTTTCGTGCAACCACAAAATTGTAGTAAATTGCCTAACTTTTTTCTACATTAAAGTTTGATTTCCATTTATGCATGGCAAAACTCCAAATGATGGATGGGGAGAGATGAGAAATCTGATGATAGATATAACTTGTTTATTTTCACCGACAAAGTAATTATGATTTCCTTTCCATCTTTTGCAATGTAAATGTACCCAAAATGCACCAGAAAACCAGCAAATTTGAAGGTTTTAGGCATGTTTAGCGCTGAAACAACACTTGATTGCTAACATTGTCCTTGAGTATTCAATTCAAGAAACAAACACCATCAAATCACATGATTTTTTCCCTTGAGCTATAACAAATTAGGGAAAAATTCAAAAAAGTGGCTAGTAAGAAATATAATTGCAAAGTGATGAAGGTACAAGTCTTATTTGCACAATCCAATGCATGAATTACTTGTACATTGATTACTTTGCAATTATTTTTCCTACTCCATTTTTTTGACATTCTCCCAATAAATTATCCCATTTAACAATCACAGTAAGAAAGATTAATCCACAGAATAACAAGGAAAGACCAAGAGCCAAGCTAAGGAAATGGGCAAATGGGTTTGTGAGATGAGAGGTAACTTACACAAATCTCTCCCTCTGCAGGCTCCAATGTGACTGTTCTTCCAGGGTACTCTGGAGTTCCTCTGTGGTCAGTACTACCTGTGAAGCAAAACCCAACAAAGCATTCATGAATCAACCCAACAAAAGTGCATTACAATGAGGGAGAATGAGAGAGAGAGAGACCCTGGTAGAAGACACGGCGGTAGTTTTTGATGAAACCGAAGAGGCGATCATCATAGTTAAAGCCTGCTTTCCAAATTAGAGAACCATACCCAAATACCCACATCACCATCTTCCAACTCCCACTTCTTTTGGCTTCTTTCTCTTGAAATTCTCTCTCACCAACAAGATGATAGAGAATTACCTGAGTTTCCCTCTCCCTCTTCGAACCCAAACCCAGGAGAGAGATTTTGCGATTGACAGATTCAATTTGAGAACGATAACATAAATCGTAGTCCTTGATTGGCTCAATAACGAGGGACATACCTTTTTTTTGTTTTTTTGTTTTTTATAAAGCGGACCCTATTTTAGACGAAAATGATTTCCATTTTTTTCTTTATATTTAGCAAAAATTGCAAATAAATAAATAATAAATAATAAAAAGCTCATTTTACCCTTGTACCAAAATATCTTCACTTTTTAATTTTATTAATTTATACTTTGAATTTTAATTTATTTTCAATTTAAATTATTTTTCTATTTTCGTTAAGTAAAAATGATCAAAAAATGAATATTTTAGTCATTAAATTTATATATATTAAGTTTAATATTTAAAATAATTTTTTTTTATTAGTTTTACTTTACAAAAATAGGCGAATGGTTTAGATTAAAAATATATTAAAAAAGTAGGGTTTAAATAGATAAAATTAAAAATTCAGAATTTATTTTATTAAAAGAAGACTCAAACCTTGGTTTTTTAATTTTTTCTTTTTGTAATTGTCCGTTTTATTTATTATTATTATTTTTAATTGAACCCAACATTAGTTCATATTTTAAAAAATAAAAAATAAAAATCAAGCCTTATTTGTTGTATTTATCACAATAATTATGAGTAAAAATTATTTTTTGCTTAAATCAAGTTAAAGTCTTACTTGTTATATTTATGACAAAAATTATCTCCAAAAAATATTTTTTGCTGAAAGGAAACTAAAATTTTAATTTAGGACACAAACATTGCGGGGATACGACAAACTTATATATATATATATATTATTTGCTTTGTATAAGAACATAAATTTATGGCATAAAAATATAAGAGACATCAATGTATATAGAGGGATAAAATATTGGCTCAAGCTTGAAGCAATTAGGCAAAGTAGCCTAAAGGAAAGGGAAGACCCAGATGAATTTCTAAGAAGTCCATTAGATATAGCCAGTAGTACAATGGTGCGTGGCTAAGATTGTAAGGAGTAATGAAAAGTAAATATCTTCTTCTAGAAAGAGATCCGCAGAATATAAGAGGAACATCAGATTCAGCTTCAACTAATGGTAGAAACATCAAGACGACAAATATAGGAGTATAGGTCAGACCTACTAGACGGTAAGTTTATCCGATTAACTTGATCCGATGAACACAACGTTTGGCAACTTGGCCAGTAACATCTAATATAATCTAAATCGTCCATAAGAGAATGATCCAATGATCAAAGGCAAAGATAAAGTAACAACCTCGATTCGTAATTAACTACTAATTCGTAATTAAGAATGCTAATTAAGTATTTAGAATGGAATTATGTGTTATTATTAATTGTGATATGTGCTTCGTGGTAATTTGTGCATATCTATCTGATTTGAAAATTATTTGTCATGATTTATGCTTTGAATCTGAAATTGTTAGCCTAAATGCTTTCAGAAACCGAATTTGAGTTCATGGATTGACTAACTAGAATATTTGGAACCATATGAGAAGTTTTGTTAAAAATTGATTCAGTTCAGTAAAATCGCATTTGATTAAATTGAGTCTTAAATGGGAACTATTTTGGATTAATTGAATTTTGTGCTAACCTTGGTTAGGTATGGCTACTTATGTTTGATTTAAACGATGCATGATTGGTACCTAATCTAATCCTATTAATGATCCAAGATGTGATTAAGTGTATGATATGCTAAGGCATTTTGTAATGTTGGATGTGGAGGATTAAAATCCTTTAGTGGGTGTGTGCTGAGAAATCTGTGTGTGTGTATTGAGAAATCTGAGTTGGGCATTTGGTGATGTTAAGTGTAAGGGATCACTGCCCTTGTGTGTGTTGGAGCCTTGCATACATAACCACGTGGGCATTTTTTATGAGAAGTGAGATGTGTGTATGTGTATATTCAGCTTAAGTGAGAGAATGCTTGTATTATACATTTTGCTCATTTGATTCTTTATGCTGAGAGAGTTCAAGCTAGAGAAGGAGAGAGAGTTTGGCTTTAGAGAGAGAGAGAGAGAGAGAGCTCAAAAGTTTGAAGAAGAAGAAGAAGAAAACTAGGAAGATTCATTTCACATTTCTAAAATTAAAGCTTTGGGTAAGAATTCTATGGCTAATTTCTATTGTAAATCCTCTATGCATTATGAGTTCATCAAGTAATTGAGCTAATTTCATGAAATTAGTAAGAGAAATGGGTCTTTGAGCTTGTAGATGACTTGCATGTACATTCTTGGAGATTAACCTTTGGTTTCATCATTTTGAGTTTGAGTTTTGAAGTCCTTGCATGCATGTGAGTTTAAATTATGTCCTTTGTTTCAGAAATTCATGAGTTTGTTGATCACCATTTGCATGTTATGAAAAACTATTAGAAGAGTTGAAAAATCTTGCATGAAGAAGTTTTGGTTCAAATCTTTCAAGAATTAATGAGTTTTTGAATAAAAGATGTTTTAAGGGTCTTGTATTGGAGTTTTGTAAAGCTATTTTATGTATTTGATCAAATCATGCAAGACCCTAAGTTTTGAAGGTTGTTTGGACGCCATTTTTGTTAAGCTTAGTGCCCAGAAATTCATAGCTGGCTCGAGCGATGAAGTGGTGGCTCGAGCCAACATTACGAGCTCCCAGTATTTTGAAGTCTGCAAAAACTGGCTCGAGCGAAGAAGTGGTGGCTTGAGCGAGCTTAGTTTTTGCCTTCAGTTGGCTCTAGCCATGAAAAGCTGGCTCTAGCCAACAACTTATTTTCAGCATGTTTTCAAAGATGTTTTAAGTACAAATGTTCGCTCCCATCTCTTTTCGGGCATTCTTAGGCGTGATTTATGAGCCATTAAGGATTAATAAGCTAAGAAATAACATACGTAAGTGAATTAGAAATTATGTGTCGAATGTGAGTATGTGGTTCAATATGAACAAGTTACGTGACATGGAATGAATCAGATGTTAAAGTAAGAAAGCTAAGGCATGTATGGCCATATGGATGAGTGATAATGAGACATGTTTTGTGCTATGTACATTTGTGTTTGTAGGTCAAGACTCGAAGATTGACCAACCATTTATGGAAGTCCACTGTGAGTAACGTTATTGTAAAGATATGCTCATATGAATTATGTTCCAAATGTAATTTGATAAGTTATGATTTCTGAAATGATGATTATTTACATGAACGAATGTCCTATATTTGAAATCTATTATGGTATCCATACATAGTCCCAAGTCATGGGGGACGACATGTTAATGCGGGTCCATGACATATATGTGATTACGAGATCTTGTTAGCCACTTCATTGTGGTAATATGTGTTTAATCGGTATCTGGAACCGATTACTCTAGTCGAATGACGATGTGATATGTTTTATTGGATGTACCATTATTATGTTCGGATATGAGAATTGATTATGTTATGATCTGTTTGGAATTCGTTCGCTAACCTCTTTACATTAATGTTATTCATTAGGCTTTAGCTCACTGTTTGTATATATATGTATAGGTGAGCGTTCTGGAGATCAAGCCTTAAGACATTTGTCTGGACTTCTGTTTTGTCAAGCTAACCATTGAGTCTCCCGTGGAGGTTCCGAATATGTCATGTGTTCAAGGCCTCGTGATTGACCTAACTTAAGGTTTAAGACAAGTTTTTGTATATGGGTTTAATCCCTACTTACTTTGGCTATAATGTATGTGGGTATAATGTAAGAATGACTTTTGGACATTGTATATAAAATTAAAAATCTCTGTTTCATATAAGTCAGCACAGCTCATTGGACGATTATATATATGTTTTTGCTTTCGCTAGCCCCTTTATTTTGTGATTTTGTTTCAAAGGCCGTAGTTAATCTTAGGATTACTGGCCGGTTACGACGCTAAACCTATAGGGGCGGGTTTGGGTCATGACAGATAACTTGACTACTTGCCATACCAAAGTTAGGAACGGGCAGAACCCTCAGATCAAACATTGATTCAACGAATGAGATTTAAGTCAAAAAAACTATAAAATGCGAAGCAGGTGAAGCAAAGAGGACATGCCAGAGGTAATCAAAGAATCCTCTTTTAATACAAATTCTCATGGCCAAACAGTATTCTAACTTAACCATCGGAGGGTCCTCCATACCAATCCTGGTCAAGAGGTATCACTAACGTTTTGGTTTCTCTTGACAGAGTAAAGGAAGAGACACGTCATCTCACTTTTCCTGTGGAGAAAAATGCCACCTTTCATAGTAGATATGAGTATATTTTTGTTTTTGTTTTTGTTTTGTTTTGTTTTTTTTTCCCACTTTCCCTATCTTTATTTTTTTATTTTGGGCCCAAATCAACTTTCTTAAATTATATATATAACTCACAAAGGTGTTTTGAGACGTGTCCAAACTTATGAAGCACGGGTACGGGTACAAGTATCGGTACTAGTATGATATGGGTATGTCAATATAATAAAATTAAAAAAAATAGGGTACGGGTATGCCTTGGTACGCTTGTAAAAAAATATTTAATTTTAATTTAGAGTAATGTAAAAATTAATTAAATGGTTTAATTTGTTAAGGTCCAACTTATAATTAACATTTAATGTCAAAAGTAAAAGTACAAATCAAAATTAAATATCAATATATTAAATAACTTACAAACTATAGTTTAATTTTAAAATCATGCTAACTATAAAACAAAAAATAAAAAAGAAATATAGTGAAATGAGTTTTATCTTTATAGTATAAGAAAATATTGTTTATGTTAGAAAAAATATGGTTTTACAGTGACTTTAATGTGAAATTAAAGTAGGTCCCACTCATTGGTTTAGGTGAGATTAAGTGGGTTTAGATTCTTTGTAACAAAATCTTTACACCACAAAAGAATGACCAAAAACCATTAAGGATTGAACGAGAAATTGTCTTATAAAGTTGGCATCATGAATGAGGTATTGGGTGTATAACTACCAATCCTACATTGATTGTAGATGAAAGCTTTGATAGGTATTTAAACCTCAAGATTTTGATAAGGGTATGAGCCCTTTGAGGTATCCAAATTTTCTAAAGGAAGGGAGTTATTATGGATGTTTCAAGGATGTGCTTGGTCTAAGTTAGTTATGGCAAAATTGCCACACAAGTGCGGCGTGTAGCCTGCTCACTGGGATCGGGCTAGGTCTGGGTCCATGATTCGTGATTTGTGGATCTTGGATCTTGAGGTTTGGGCTGGGCCGGATTAGTGGTCTACCAATAGAACAACCCTGACCCATGATTAGCGTTAATCCATACTTAGTTATGCCTAATAAGTAATTAATGTGAAACATTGCATCATGTGTTGCCTTATATGTGTTTATATCTGTTTAACGTAGAAAGATCTGTTCATGATTCTGTTTCGGTTTGTGAATTGAAGGCCTTATCGGCATCCTATTTAGAAATTGACTTGATTTATATGTTATTTGGAATTTTTAGAACATTATGGTAGGTTTAATTAAAATTCGATTTGGAATGATTAAATTAGATTAATTTAATGCCCACTTAATTAGCCTTATTTAATTATCATTAAGTGAGCCTATATAAGGCTTCTTATATGCTTTCACTCTTTCTTTTTCTTCATTTCAACACATTTGAGCTCACATACACAAGCAAAACGTGGGAGAGAGAAAGAGATAGAAGAAAATTGAGATCAAAAGTTAGGATATGAGAGAATTGCTAGGAATTATTGGAGATTTGCAAAGAATTTGGGAATTGAAGCTTCCTTACTTGTGCAATTTAGACTGGTTGACTAAATACTGTGCCACCATTAACTGTGCAAGTAAATCTGTTGTGTTTAGACCACCTGGTATGCCTAAATTTATTTTTACTAGAAATGGGGTAGTTCCCCCACCATACTTGATTTCACTTATGAAAGCTAGAAAATTACTGAGAAAAGGTTGTCGGGGTTACTTGTGTTGTGTGCTAACTGTATCTTCAGATAGTACCAGTGTGGAAACTATTCTTGTGGTTTGTGACTTTCTTGATGTGTTACCTAATGACCTACCCAGGGACCTAATTGATAGGGGGAAATTGAGTTTACAATTGATATAGTACCTGGAACACAACCTATTTTCAAAACTCCCTATAGAATGTCAACTTCTGAACTGAAAGAGTTGAAAGTTCAACTCCAAGAACTCTTGTACAAGAAATTTATCCGCCCAAGCACATCACTTTGGGGTGCTCCAGTCTTGTTTGTTAAGAAGAAAGATGGGTCCTTGAAACTATGTATAAATTACCGGGAACTGAATAATGTAACTGTGAAGAACAAATACCCACTACCCCGAATAGATGACCTGTTTGACCAACTCCAGGAGGGGGCCAAGTATTTTCTAAAATTGACCTCAAATCCGAGTACCACCAATTGAAAGTTAAGGAAGAAGATGTAGAGAAGACTGCATTCAGGACTAGATATGGACATTATGAGTTTTTTGGTAATGCCGTTTGGGGTGACTAATGCACCTGCTGCTTTCATGGACCTTATGAACAGGGTATTTAAACCATATTTGGATGAGTTTGTTGTGTTTATTGATGATATTTTGATTTACTCTAAAAGTAGGGAAGAACATGAGAACCATTTGCGAGCTGCTTTACAGATTTTGAGAGAAAAGAAGCTGTATGCAAAATTGTCTAAATGTGAATTTTGGCTTGAAAATGTAGCATTTTTGGGACATGTAATTAACAAAGATGGTATCTTTATTGACCCTCAGAAAATTGAACCATTGTGGATTGGCCAACAACCAACAAATGTGTCAGAAGTTAGAATTTTTCTGGGACTTGCAGGTTACTACAGAAGATTTGTGAAAGACTTCTTAAAACTTGCTATGCCATTGACCCAGTTAACCCAGAAAAATGTCTCATTTGATTGTGTGGACGTGCTCCCGGGGAGGACTCTTCGAGTATCCGCGCGCGCCTCGTGAGGGCCGCGAATTCTCGTTTTGTTCTCTGAGCTACCACAGTTTGGACTCAAAAGTCACGGTTTTGAATCTAATCTCACAATGTGCGATGTGAGACCGATAAATCACCAAAGAGTCTAAATCCGGTAAATCGTTTTAAAAAACTAACTTTTATAAAGAAGTGCCAAACATGGACTGCTTTTTATTTTGGAAAAATTTAGGAAACCCTGACTCGTGCTTAAGGCTACGTGTCCGTCATCACCAAAGTTGCCTCGGCTCGGGAACTTGGGCACGATTGGGGAAGGTCATCTATGAGCACCCCCACTTGCCCGATCAAAGATCGGCCTGTACTAAACATGATATTTTATTTTTGAAAACACATGTGCTCTTATTCCGGTTAATTAGCTAATCTTACTATGTGATGCGCACATTAAACAAGTATAGACTAGATAGCCTAATTTGGAACAAAACATTGCATGTTCATTTTGTTGAAAACGGTTTGAAGTTTTCTACTCGCAAGTAGGCTAAAATGGGGATTTTGATGAATTGTTCCAATTCAAGCAATCCAACCTTCACCCACAGGTATTTAGGCAATTAATCACATAAGCAGTTAGCCTCATGGCAAGCATGCTTTTATGGCAGCATTAACACATATGCAGTATGCTAAAGCGTAAACACTCACAGTGTACTCCGAGCCAAAACAGAGAACTAGTTAGAAATTATGCATGATCTTAGTTCATGTTAAGATGGCTAATGCAATACATGCAAAAATGTAACTAAGATAGGCTCGGCTATCCTAAGAGTGTCATGTGAAATGCAACTTGGTACATGTATTCAAATAGGAATTGAAATACAATGCAGTTAGTATGATGCGCCGAGCCCGGTGCATGCAATACAGATGAATGGATGCACGCATGCAAGCATAAGGTATGCTAAATAAAATATGCCCTAAAACGAACCATCGTAAGCGGTTAAGTAAAAGGGAGAAAGAAATGGAGGTTGGAAGACATGCATCACACATATGCACGCTTATTACAACATTACGTCCTCTTGACGGAGGGACCAAAATAAGAAGCTAACTAGCTAATCTAAGCTAATTAAACGAATTATTACAAAACAAATTAATTAACTAATCCTAGTTAACTAATTATTACAAAACAAATTGAAATAGCTAAACGCATCAACTATTAAAGTACAAAACGAATGCTTAATCTAGCTAAGTAAAGAAGCTAAATAAAGCAGTAAATAGAGGTGCCCTCAGAGGGAAGAAAGCATGCATGTCCGGTCGCGTCGCTCGGAAATCCGTCGCGATGCCCCAATTTGCCTCTATTTGCAATTGTTTCCAGAACACTGCACAAAGCTCCAGAAAGCTGAAACTTCACCTTGGGAGTCCTGTGGGAGGGTGGCTGACCACTTTTGGTCTCTGCAGCCACCTGCCGAGCACTTTTGGTTGTTGAAAAACCAGAAAAGTGGTCGGCTAGCTAGTTTTTCTGGCTGGCCGACCAGTTGTTGCTGCTGAATCCCAGTTTTCTGTAGCAGAGAGCAAGAAAGGGCATGGCAATGTATTTGCAAGATATGTGTGCACAACCACCCCTCCCTATCATGTGATGAACTCAAAGGGGTATGGTTCTCGACCCTCGGGCCACCAATTGCGCATTTCAATGCATGATGGCCGAGAGGCGAAGTTACACAATTCAATATGGAAATGAATGCACAAGTAAACACATAAAGCCTAAAACTCTATCATGTATGATCAAGAGCGTCGGCGACCGGGAATTAAGGCACGTTTCATCACTTTAAGTATAAAACGTCCCTCGTTTCCCGTGTTTGGACTAACACCTATTCCAAACACAATGCAATACAAGCATGGCATACACAATGCGACTCAAGTATGCAACTCAATACAATACAACTTAAGCATGCAAACATGCAATTAACATACTTGCATACACAATGCTATTAACTACATGGCATACACAATGCTCATGACAACTAGCATACACAATGCAAATGGTAACTAGCGTACACAATGCAATGATCAATATGGCATACTCGATGCAATGTGACATGATCAACTTAACAAAGATAATGACATGCGAATGATGCGAATGCATGCATGCACAATGCAATATAATAAGGGCAACTTAGCAATGTTAGGAACATGCGTACTCAATGCAAAGAAGCAACTTGGCATACACAATGCAAATAAATCACATGGCACACTCAATGCTCAATGGGCTACATGGCATACTCAATGCTCGATGGACTTAAACCAAGATGGATAGACCTCAACCATGCCCAAAATAGAGTCCAAAATGCACCAAAACTAAGGCACAAAAGGCAAGGCATGCATGCACATGCATTGGCCTATCAACCAGGCCTAAGAGCACAACCCTCAAGAAGGCTCAAGGAGTGATAAACATGGAAGTGTGACAACACTAAGTGCACTGAAATAAGGAAAGAAATGATGCCAAATCATTCAAATAATGCAAGCATGGCATGCAAAGGTCCTAGAGCATGAAAGTTAATAAAGAGGACTACAAAGGAGGCACGCAATACATGGAAAATATGCATGAACCAACCACAAACAGAGCTCAAGTAGGTCAAAACATGGACCAAAACATTCTAAGATGCAGGCTCAAAGACCTAGGCAAGATGGCATACATGCTAGGTCATAAGTAAGGCAATGATGCACAACACTTAAAGGCATTCAAAGCATGAAAGAAGTGGGAACATGACAATGCTATAAGCTCTGAAATGAAGTATTAAATGATGCCAAAGATAGCATGCATGAGTCAACAAAACACAAAGCTAGCAAGGCCAATTGCACCACAGCTATACAAAGCATGAAGGATATGGCAAAGGCAACCCAAAATAGTCCTAGAACATGTCAAAATGATACTAAAACATGCATGGAAGGAAGCCAAAACAAGCTAGCATAAAGGGCATAAGGCATAATGCATACAAGGCAAATAAGGTGGATTACACTACACCTATTAAGACCAAGTATGGGATGACTTAACCAATAAAAATCAAAGTTATATCATGACCAAATAACCCTAAAAACACATTGAAATGATGGCTCGCAAGCTAAGGCATGAAGGCATACGCAATGATTCATGTTAAGGCATAAATGGGCAAACCCTCCAACGCATTGAATGAGTGATAAATGCAAGTGCATGACCATGAAACATGGACTGAAATCACATTACAAATGATGCCAAATCATTCAAATAGGCCAAGCAATGCATGCTAGCGGACTTGATACACAAAGCTAACAAGCTAGATTGAACCATGGCTATACAAAGCAAGTCATGCATGGCCAAAACAACACAAATCAGAGCTAGAGCATGCTAAAACATAGACAAAAGCTTCTTGAAGTTAAACCTAAAGCATGCTAGAATGACATGTTAAAGCATGATGCATGTTAGGCTATTTCATGGAATTGCACTACAAGTGCATAGAGCATGCATGAGGTGACCAAACCAAACCCTAACAGAGGTATGACATGGCAAAACGTCACCAAAAACATGCTGAAATGGAAACAAAACAAGCTAGAATCACATGCTACTTCATGAAGCATACAATACTAGTTTGTGAGATTTACACTACAAGTGTATTAGGCATGCATAGAGTGACAAAACCAAGTAAAAACAGTGGCATGCCATGCTAAAATAAACCCAAATACAAGCTAAGATATGGCCAACATAAGCTTAACAAACATGCTTACACATGAGGCAAAAGAAGCAAGTATTTAAGACACAAGGAGAGGGGATGACCCTCTCCTTTTTAGGACCTCAAAACACCCTTCCCACCACTAAAATTCCTCTAAGTTTCAATGGTGAGAAGGCCAAAACAAGGTAGTCCCAAATGCTTAAAAAGAAGGCACAAAAACAAGGCCAAACAAGACCTAGGAGGGGGTAAACAACCCTCAACACAAAAGTGACCTTAAACAAAGATCTTAAGCATACAAAATCAGAACTTTTTTTAGTTTAGAGTTAAGCTTAAAACAATATGCAAGTAAGGATAAAAGCTTAAGCAAGAATGGGGGTTTAAGGAGTTAAAGGCTCACCCTTGAAGACCACCTTCAAAACCACAACTCCAGTAGGTTTTTCGAGTTTAAACCAAACCAAAAACTCCAAAACCAACTCCTAAGCACCTCAGCAACAAAGGGATGATGTTTGAGCGTGTGTTTGTGTGTTAAAGTATGAAGAATATGCACTTTTGAACACAAATATGAAGGGGAATGGAGATGTATAGATATAGATGATATGTATAGCTTTAATACAAAAATCTGAGCCTAAGGCATGATGGAGGAAACTCCCTTATATAGAAAAAACAAAGTTCAAGCTTCTTGAGGAAGTTTGGAGCTCCAAGCAATCCCTCCATAGTTTCTGTGTCCAACAGCTGGCATAGCTGGCAAGAAAATATCTTCAGAAAGTTGAAGGAAAGTGGCCGACCAGTTGAAGTGGTCGGCCAGCTACTTTTCTGGTCGGCAGGAAGAGCAAGTAGTCGGCAGGTGGCTTCCAAGGCCAAAAGTGGTCGCCCAGGTGTCCAAATTGAAGCCCCAGAAGTTTTCTTTCCAATGGCGCCAGTCTTGCATCAAAATTCTAACTGTGCAAAAAGTTATGCCTGTTTTGGTGAAGCCGCACAGTTTTGATCCAACCGGATTGATGCCCTACTTCAACCAACCATATCTCCGTTATCCGGACTTGGCTTTAGAAGATTCTTGAGTGCAAAATGAAGTGTAATAGCCCGACCCTCGTACATGATTCTGGTATCTTTTCCGCTCTTTATTCTGTGTTTTCGAATGCATATTATGAAATTCTATGTGAAAGTGCGTTGAATTATATGAAACTTAGAAATATGGATTCCTATCTGTTGAATAAGGAAATTATCTGTCACATTTAAACTATTTGAATATGAAATTGGGCGCCTTAGAAGCTTAATTTTCAAAAATTGTTTTGATATTTGGAATCTGTATAATTTTTAAGCTCTAATGAGATTTTCTGTGAAATTTCAATTTAGGATGCTTAAACGATTAAATTTTTGTCTTATTCTCTTTTATATAAACAAAGGGATTATATCAAGTTTAGGAGATATTTTTGACTTAGAACCATCTCTTGTGTGCAACCAAGAAGAGAGGAAAACGTGAGTGTTGGAGAGAAGCCCTCCACGTGAAGAATTTTAGGAAATTTGTAAGGATTGCTTAAATTAAACTCAAGGTATGGCAAATTTCTTGATCTAGCCTCTCTCTCTCTTGATCTTGGTTGGGAATTCTTCTTTTGTTTTGGAAAGCTATGGTAGATGTGAGGGTTTTATGAGATGATTCATATTGATAATCAAATTGAGCTATGAAGGGAGATCTATCCCTTATTTCCTTGATATTTCATGAAAATATTCAATTATGGGTTTGAGTTAGAAGCTTGAGTAGCTCTATATGTATATATGTATGTAAATCCAAAATAATGGGGATTGTGGAAGGATTATGGTTGGTTTGAGTAAGAATTTAATGATTTAAAGTTTAAGGAGGGCTGTGACTGATTTGTTGTGTGATTTAGTACCTTAATTTGATGTTAAATCCATTTTGAGGCTTTGTTTTGTGTTGTAAAAGATGGATTTTTGGTATGGAATTAAGCTGCCCCAATTCAGACTACGCTCGGCGGAGGCCATGGCCGCCGGCGGGAAATGACCCTCTCAAAGGCTTTTTTCGAAATTACCTCGTCGCCGATCGAGGAATTTCCGAGCTCTAAAAATCGACCTCTCAAAGATTTTTGATAACATTGTACAGTACGCTCGAGCGGCCAAATTGGTGCTCGAGCGGGACTTACTTCGCACAAAAAATGTGTTTGTTCGCTTACGTGCGTGACTTCCTGGTATTTTTAGAATATTTTTCTGGTGATTTTAAGATGGTTATAAATTCATTTGAAGGGTAATAACACAGGGAATGATTCCTCAATGCTTTAAAAAGGAGGAGAACTAATTTACAAGTTATAATTGTGTGCAGGACACACTCCGGAAGGAACTAGTGCGCCATCACAACACTGTGAGTAATAGTACATTGAATGTACCTTTATTTTCCGCTATATTTGTTAATAACATTCTGTTTACCGTCAGTTACGATATTAGCATATGTATTGATTAGAACTTAATGAAAATGAAATGTTAAAAAGCTATACGTACATATTTGTACGTTCTGGGCCGAAAGGCTGTTCTGGGCCGAAAGGCTATTTTGATTATTCTGGGCCAACGGCCGTTCTGCAAGTAAAACAATATCAGACTCACTACTGAATCTCATTATTCTGTGAATGCACTGTTATGCATTGTGCATTGTGTTTAAGGTTGATTATTAAACTGCCAAGTATTATTATTCACTGAGCTTGTCTCACTCTGTTCTTTTGTTTAATTCTGTCGGAAATCAACTTGGAGGGCAGTCCTAGCAACGATATCATTTAGCTTGTGTCGACCTAAGGTCAGCCAGGCACATGGGGGAAATCTTTGCGTGCTAGGGCAGTTTTGTTAGACCCTGTCATTCTGTATTAATGTGTTGTTGGTCAAGTTGTTTGTATGTAATATTTTGTTGTTTGCCTAGTCTTTGGGCTGGGCTTGTAAATGTTTATGTTACTTAATCTCAGATGTATGTTCACTATATATTTAATTCTGAGTCATGGTCCTGGCATACTCAATGGATGTGTCCGCATGTTATTTTTCTTTATATATATTAACGCTTCCGCTCAGGCCCCGAATATCATTTATAACAGGTTATTTTGTCTATTCCTGATTAGGTCATGTCCAAAACTTTTAGGGGCAGGTTAGGGACGTGACAAGTGGTATCAGAGCACGAGTTGCTATCTCACACACGGATCCATTGAGCTTTAGGGCGTCTAGAAAAGCTTAAGGCATCTTGCATGACGTCCTGAAAGTAAATGAAGAAAAAAAGGTGATGGCAACGTGAAGTATACTCTGATAATATTAACAATTTTGAATTATGCCTATTGTATATAATTGATGGTTGTGTAGGAAATGGTGAGAACAAGGACAGAAAACGCGGAAGATACTACTTCTGCACGGTTGGATAGGATGGAGAGGATGATTATGGAGATGGCGGAGACTTTACGGCAACAGCAACAACAGCAGCCCCAGCCACAACAACAACAACAGCCACAGGAACAACCACTGCCACCACTACCGGTACCCCCACTGGCAGTACAAGATTTCCATGCTGAAGATAGAACCATTACACTTACAAAGGAGTTTAAAAAGATGAAACTGCCAGTGTTTAAAGGCGGAATCGAATCAATGAAAGCTGAGGCATGGGTATCGGGAATATAGAAGTTGTTCGAAGTTTTCCCTTGTACTGATATTCAAAAGGTGCGGCTTGCTGCTTTTACTCTTGAAGATGAGGCGCGAAGGTGGTGGATGCTCACAAGAACAATGCATCAAGGGTTGACGTGGAACAGATTCTTAGAGCTATTTTATGATAAATATTTTCCCCAGAGTATGCGGGACAAAAAGGTGACCGAATTTGAAACATTGATACAAGGAAATAAAACTATTGCCATATACGAAGCTCAATTCGTGGAACTAGCCCGGTTTGTACCTCACATGGTAGATACAGAATATAAGAAGGCGCGGCAATTCGAAGGAGGATTGCGGGGTGTTATTCTGGACCGAGTTAATGTGTTGAAGTTGCCTACCTACGTTGATGTGTTAGAAAGGGCTGTCGTAGCAGAAGGGAATATTGCTGCTCAGACTCGGATTTCTGAATGGAAAGGAAAAAGGCAGAACAACTAATGGTTCAAGGGGTTAACTACTCCACCAAACAAGAAGCAAAATTTAGGGACCTCCAGTACTATTACTTCTCCTTAAAATTCAGCTCCTGTGTGTCCAGAATGCGGATGGAGGCATCGAGGGATTTGTCACCGATTGTCTGGGGCATGTTTTCGATGTGGCAAAACGGGGCATTTGATAAAAGACTGCCCGCAAAAGAATCAACAAATTGGTAATAAGGCCACCACCAGCTCAGCAGGGTCTACACCGGCTCCTAATGCCAAGTTAGCTGCTAAACCTGCTAATAATAAGGACATTGCGAGGCAAGGCAGGGTGTTTGCGTTGGTTTCGGGAGATGTACAGAATGCAACAACAGTGGTGTCAGGTACATTTATGGTTCATGGTCATTCTGCTTACGTCTTATTTGATTCTGGCTCTACCTGTTCCTTTGTGTCAAAATTATTTGCGAAAAACTTAGATAAACCTGAAGAAGAATTGACTATGTGTTATGTGTATCCTCACCTATGGGAAATTCCATGATCTCAGATTGCCTATTCTCGCTTGTGAACTTCTTATTGGGGATGTCCGTGTACATGCTAATTTATTACCACTTGATATGACTTCTTTTGACATTATCCTGGGAATGGATTGGTTGGGTGAATATGGTGCCACTATAGACTGCCTGACGAAGCAAATTAAATTCCACCCTCCGGGGCAATCTGAATCTATTTTTCAGGGACAGGGGGTAACTTCTCCCCCATATGTGATTTCTGCGGCAAAGGCTTGTAAATTAATTCAGAAAGGGTGTCGGGGGTACTTATGTAGTGTTTTGGAAAGGCCAATAAGGAATGGAAATACTGAGACGATTCCAGTTGTCTGTGAGTTTCCAGATGTCTTTCCAGAAGAATTACCAGGAGAATTAGTGGACCGTGAAATCGAATTCACAATTGAAGTGTTACCGGGAATTCAACCCATTTCTAGAACCCCGTATCGAATGGCGCCAGCTGAAATGAGGGAATTGAAGATTCAGTTGCAAGAATTACTGGACAAGGGGTTTATCTTCCCGAGTGTCTCTCCGTGGGGTGCACCAGTCCTGTTTGTGAAAAAGAAAGATGGAGCACTCCGATTATGTATAGACTATCGGGAGCTTAATAAATTAACAATCAAGAATAAGTACCCATTACCACGAATTGATGATTTATTTGATCAATTACAAGGAGCACAGGTCTTTTTCAAAATTGACTTGCGGTCCGGAAACCACTAATTGAAAGTTAAAGCTGATGATGTGGAGAAGACGGCTTTTCGAACCCGGTATGGCCATTATGAATTTCTGGTTATGCCCTTTGGAGTTACTAACGCGCCAGCAGCATTTATGGATCTGATGAACCGTGTCGTCAAACCTTATCTGGATGAGTTTGTAGTGGTCTTTATTGACGACATCCTTATTTACTCAAAGAATGTAGAGGCTAATGAGAACCATCTTCGCTTAATCCTTCAGACCCTCCGGGAAAAGAAGTTGTATGCAAAGCTAAAAAAGTGTGAATTTTGGCTACATGAAGTGGCATTTCTGGGGCATGTTATAACTAAGGAAGGAGTCTCTGTTGATCCAAACAAGATTGAGGCGATTGTAAACTGGCCGACTCCGACTAATGTGACTGAAGTACGTAGTTTTATGGGACTAGCCGGATATTATCGGAGATTTGTCCAGGATTTTTCTAAGATTGCTGTGCCACTCACACAGTTGACTAAAAAGGGAGTTGCATTTGAATGGTCAGAACCACGGGAATCTGCTTTCCAAGAATTAAAAATGAAGTTGACTACAGCTCCGGTCCTTGCCCTACCGTCTGGTACTGAGGGATTTGTGATTTATAGCGATGCATCGCATAAAAGACTTGGTTGTGTGCTTGTGCAGCGCGGAAGAGTTATTGCTTATGCTTCTCGCTAGCTTAAATCCCATGAGAAGAGTTATCCTACGCATGATCTTGAGCTAGCCGCAATCGTTTTTGCTTTAAAGATTTGGCGGCATTATCTGTATGGGACTACTTGCGACATTTCTACCAACCATAAAAGTCTTAAATACATTTTTACTTAAAAGGAGTTGAATATGCGCCAGCGGCGATGGTTGGAGCTTATTAAAGATTATGATTTGCAGATCCATTATCATCCCGGTAAAGCCAACATGGTGGCAGATGCACTTAGTCGGAAGAATGTGGGAAATTTGGCAAGCCTAGTGACAGGGAAAAAGGAGTTGATAAATGAGTTGAATAAGATGGGGGTCGACTTGGTGCTATTTGGTCAAGAAGCAACAATGGCAACAATGATGGCCCAACCAACATTACTTGAGGAGATTAAAATACACCAAATGGAGGATGGGGCTTTAAAGAAGATATGTGATGAAATGGAGACAAGACCGAAACTGGGGTTCACTTTGACAGATTCTGTGCTTAAATTTCAAAACCGCGTATATGTGCCTAATGTGTTAGAACTTAAACGGAAGTTGATGGAAGCACATGCCTCAAAAGTTTCAATGCATCCAGGAAGTACTAAAATGTATCGGGATTTGAAGCAAAATTTTTGGTGGCCAAGTATGAAGAAAGAAATCGCAGAGTTTGTTTCTAAGTGTTTGCAATGTCAGCAAGTAAAAGCAGAGCATCAGAGACCTGCAGGATTATTACAACCACTCCTAATCCCGGAGTGGAAATGGGAACATCTGACCATGGATTTTATTGTAGGCTTACCACGAACACCACAAGGAATGAATTCTATATGGGTCATTGTTGATCGATTGACAAAGTCCGCCCATTTCCTGCCTGTGAAGACCCAGTATAATGCAGATAAACTTGCTGCGATCTATGTGAATGAAATTGTAAGGCTTCACGGTGTTCCAGTCTCAATTGTGTCAGATAGAGATCCAAAGTTTGTTTCAAGGTTCTGGCAAAGTCTACAGAATGCAATGGGTACAGAATTAAAGTTTAGCACAGCTTTCCACCCCCAAACAGATGGACAATCTGAGAGGACAATTTAGACGCTAGAAGATATGCTTCAAATGTGTGTCTTGGATTTTCAAGAAAGTTGGGAAACTCATCTGCTGTTGGTTGAGTTTGCATATAATAACAGTTACCATTTGAGTATTGAAATGGCACCCTATGAAGCTCTGTATGGAAGACCGTGTCGTTCTCCCGTGTGTTGGGCCGAGGTTGGGGATAGGCCCTTGTTAGGGCCAGAGATTGTCCACTTGACAACTAAAAAGATTAGAATTATTCGAGAAAGATTAAAAACTGCTCAAAGTAGACAGAAGAGTTATGCGGATAACCGGCGAAGGAATTTGGAGTTTGACGTGGACAGTCATGTTTTTGTGAAAGTTACCCCAATGAAAGGACACCCAAGATTCAGAAAAAGGGGTAAGCTAACACCTCGGTATGTTGGTCCCTTTCATATCTTAGAAAAAGTGGGTCTAGTAGCCTACCGAGTTGCCCTTCCGCCAAATATGAGCCAGATTCATAACGCGTTTCATATTTCTATGCTTCGAGGATACCTCCCGGATCCATCACATATTATTGATTATCACCAAATTGTACTGACTGATAAGTTAACATATGAGGAAAAACCAATTCGAATTCTGGACCGCCAGGTGAAACAGTTACGGAATCGAGAAATTCCAATGGTGAAAGTGGAGTGGCAAGAGCACTATGGAACTGAGGCAACTTGGGAAAAGGAAGATGAAATGCAACACCAATATCCGCATCTGTTTTTGTCTTAAGGTAAAACAAGTTTGGAGGACCAAACTTAATTAAGGGGGGGAGAGTGTAATAGCCCGACCCTCGTACATGATTCTAGTATCTTTTCTGCTCTCTATTCTGTGTTTTCGAATGCATATTATGAAATTCTATGTGAAAGTGCGTTGAATTACATGAAACTTAGAAATATGGATTCCTATCTATTGAATAAGGAAATTATCTGTCACATTTAAACTATTTGAATCTGAAATTGGGCACCTTAGAGGCTTAATTTTCAGAAATTGTTTTGATATTTGGAATCTGTATAATTTTTAAGCTCTAATGAGATTTTCTGTGAAATTTCAATTTAGGATGCTTAATCGATTAAATTTTTATCTTATTCTCTTTTATATAAACAAAAGGACTTATATCAAGTTTAGGAGATATTTTTGCCTTAGAACCATCTCTTGTGTGCAACCAAGAAAAGGGGAAAACGTGAGTGTTAGAGAGAAGCCCTCCACGTGAAGAATTTGGGGAAATTTGCAAGGATTGCTTAAATTAAACTCAAGGTATGGCAAATTTCTTGATCTAGCCTCTCTCTCTCTTGATCTTGGTTGGGAATTCTTCTTTTGTTTTGGAAAGCTATGGTAGATGTGAGGGTTTTATGAGATGATTCATATTGATAATCAAATTGAGCTATGAAGGGAGATCTATCCCTTATTTCCTTGATATTTCATGAAAATATTCAATTATGGGTTTGAGTTAGAAGCTTGAGTAGCTCTATATGTATATATGTATGTAAATCCAAAATAATGGGGATTGTGGAAGGATTATGGTTGGTTTGAGTAAGAATTTAATGATTTAAAGTTTAAGGAGGGCTGTGACTGATTTGTTGTGTGATTTAGTACGTTAATTTGATGTTAAATCCATTTTGAGGCTTTGTTTTGTGTTGTAAAAGATGGATTTTTGGAATGGAATTAAGCTGTCCCAATTCAAGGCTACGGCCGCTCGAGGGAAGGCCATGGCCGCTCGAGCAGGGAAATGACCCTCTCGAAGCTTTTTCAAATTACCTGTCTGGCCGACGGAGGAATTTCCGCTCAAGCGCAAAAATCGACCTCTCAGCATTTTTGATAACATTGTACAGTACGCTCGAGCGGCCAAATTGGTGCTCGAGCGGGGAACTTACTTTCAGACAAAAAAAATGTGTTTGTTCAGTTTTGCATGCTTGACTTCCTGGTATTTTTAGAATATTTTTCTGGTGATTTTAAGATGGTTATAAATTCATTTGAAGGGTAATAACACATGGAATGATTCCTCAATGCTTTAAAAAGGAGGAGAACTAATTTACAAGTTATAATTGTGTGCAGGACACACTCCGGAAGGAACTAGTGCGCCATTACAACACTGTGAGTAATAGTACATTGAATGTACCTTTATTTTTTGCTATATTTGTTAATAACATTCTGTTTACCGTCAGTTACGATATTAGCATATGTATTGATTGGAACTTAATGAAAATGAAATGTTAAAAAGCTATATGTACATATTTGTACGTTCTGGGCCGAAAGGCTGTTTTGATTATTCTGGGCCAACCGCCGTTCTGCAAGTAAAACAATATCAGACTCACTACTGAATCTCATTATTCTGTGAATGCACCGTTATGCATTGTGCATTGTGTTTAAGGTTGGTTATTAAACTGCCAAGTATTATTATTCACTGAGCTTGTCTCACTCTGTTCTTTTGTTTAATTCTGTAGGAAATCAACTTGGAGGGCAGTCCTAGCAACGATATCATTTAGCTTGTGTCGACCTAAGGTCAGCCAGGCACATGGGGGAAATCTTTGCGTGCTAGGGCAGTTTTGTTAGACCCTGTCATTCTGTATTAATGTGTTGTTGGTCAAGTTGTTTGTATGTAATATTTTGTTGTTTGCCTAGTCTTTGGGCTGGGCTTGTAAATGTGTATGTTACTTAATCTCAGATGTATGTTCATTATATGTTTAATTCTGAGTCATGGTCCTGGCATATTGTAGTAGCTTAATGGATGTGTCCGCATGTTATTTTTCTTTATATATATTAATGCTTCCGTTCAGGCCTCGAATATCATTTATAACAAGTTATTTTGTTTATTCTTGATTAGGTCATGCCCAAAACTTTTAGGGGCAGGTTAGGGGCGTGACATGAAGCCACGGTGTAGACGCGCCCGGAGAACTCCCGAGAAAATCTCGTTTTGTTCTCTAGCGACTATAGTTCGGACTCAATGTCACAGTTCTGAATCTAATCTCACAAAGTGCAATACAAGACCGATAAATCACCAAAGAGTCCAAATCTGGCAAATCATTTTGGAAAACTGATTTTTGTAAAGAAGTGCCAAACATGGACTGCTTTGTCAGATACAGAGTCGCCACCTAAATATTTATTTTGGGGGAATTTAGAAAACCCTGACTCGTTGCCTAAGGCCACGTGTCCGTCATCACCAAAGTTGCATCGGCTCGAGAACTTGGGTACGAGAGGGGAAGGTCATCTATGAGCACCCCCACTCACCCAATAAAAGATCGGCCTGTACTAAGCATGACATCTTATTTTTGAAAACACATGCGTTCTTCTTTCGGTTAATTAGATAGAATTATTATGTGATGCGCACAACACACAACCATAGACTAGATCGCCTAATTTGGAACAAAGAATCGCATATCCGTTCGTTTGGAAATGGTTTGAGGTTTGTTACTCGTAAGTAGGCTAAAACACGGATTTCAATGAATTGTTCCAATTCAAGTGATCCAACCTTCATCCACAGGCATTCAGGCAGCTATATCACATAAGCAATTAGCCTCATGGCAAGCATGCTGTCATGTTAACACTCACACACATGCAAGATGCTAAAGTGTAAACACTCACAGTGTACTCCGAGCCAAAATAAAGAACTAGTTAGTAATCAAATGCATGATCCTAGCTCATGTTAAGATGGCTAATGCAACACATGCAAAGATGTAACTAGAAATAGGCTCGGGTATTCTAAAATGGCATGTGAGATGCGACAACTCGATACATGTATTCAAGTAAGAATTGAAATATAATGCAATTAGTATGATGCGCCGAGCCCGGTGCATGCAATACAAATGAATGATGCAGACATGCGTAGCATAAGGATGCTAAATGAAATATGCCTTAAAACTAACCATCGTAAGCGGTTAAGTAAAAGGGAGAAAGACGTGGGGTTGGAAAACATGCATCATACACACGCACGCTTATTACATCAATTGGCCCTCTCGACGGAGGGTCCGAAAGAATAATACAAATCAACTAATTAACTAACTAACAAGCTAATTAATTATTACACAACTCTTAACTAATTAAACAAATTAATTTAGCTACAAAAATAGTAAAGCGGCCTCAATAAGAGGGACAAATGCATGCTCAATGGGCTTTGCTCGGAAATCTGTTGCCATGCTTCATGTTGCCTCTGTTTGCACTGCTCTGTACCTCTGAAAACTGTGCCAACTTCTGTGACGCTTCTGAACCACCTTGTGGGCATGCTGAGAGGCCATCGGCCAAATGGAAAGGCCATCGGCCAAGAGATGAAGGTCATCGACCAAAAATAAGGCTCTCGGCCAGACATTGTTAGCCGATCGGCACTGAATATGGTCGATCGGCCATCTCTTCCTGCTGAATGCTTCTTTTGCTGCATCAGAGGATAGACAGAGCATGGCAATACATTTGCAAGACAATGTTTCCACAACCACACCCCTTATCATGTTTGAGATTCAAAGGAGTGTAGTTCTCGACTCTCGGGCCACCAATCACGCATTCCAATGCCTGATGGCCAAAGGAGCGGAGTGTGCAATTCAATATCGAACGAAATGTACAAAACACATAAGGGGCCCTGACCTCTATCATGCTTGATCAAGAGGCAAGGAATGCACACATAATGCAATGCAAACATGCAAGCATGATGCGAACAACTCAAGTATGCAACAAGTATGCAAGCAATATCATGCAATGCAACTAATATGCAATAGGCATACAACCTAAATATGTAAACATGCATGGCATGCAACAACATGCAAAATGAAGCAAACATGCAACAACATGCAAGACAAGTATGCAACAACATGCAAAGATGAACTTAAACTAAAGTGGACAGCTCTTAAACATGCCCAAATCAGTGGCCAAAATGCTAAAAAATGATAGACAAAAGCACATACGAATATGCACATATGATGGCCTATCACCTAGGCATGGGAGGGCAACTTTCAAGAGCACTTAAAAGGGGACAAATATGGACATTTGAAAAACATTGTAAGCTCTGAAATCATGCATGGAAAGGTGCCAAACCAACCAAACAAAGCAAGTATAGCATGCAAGAAGACTCAAGGCTCAAGGTTAGCCAAGGGGTTCAAACCATGGCTATGCAAAACAAGCCCCGAAGGGCTAAGGGCACCCAAAATAGTCCCAAGGCAGGTCAGTACAAGACCAAAAACATGCTCGAAACTAGCCAACACAAGCTAGAACACAACACCAAAAAGCATGAGGCATGCAAGGCTACAAACAGGGTGTTACACTACACCTATCAAAACCAAACATGGCATGAGTTAAGCAATAAAAATCAGAGTTATATCATGGCAAAATAACCCCAAAAACTCACTTAGATGGCATCCCAAAGACCTAAGCATGGAGGCATACACAATGGTCCATTCATGAGGCATAAAACACCAACTCTTTAAAGCATTAAAAGAGTGGTAATTGCAAGTATATAAGCATGAAACATGGACTGAAATAACATAACAAATGATGCCAAATCATTGAAATGAGCCAAGTAAAGCATGCTAGTGGACTTGATACACAAAGCTAACAAGCTAGGTTGAACCATGGCTATACAAAACAATGCAAGCATGATCAAAACAACATGAAATAGAGCTGAAGCATGGTAAAACATGACTAAAATCTCCTTTGAGTTGAGCCAAAATATTCAAGCATGATGGTCTAAACACAAGATGCATGTTAAGGCAATAGAGAGGATTACAAGAGAAGTACATGGTGCATGCAAGAAGCCATTAACCAACCTTAGACAGAGGTAAAACATGGAAAAATAACACCAAATACTTGCTGAAATAGAGCTAAAAACAGCTAAGCAAACATGTTACCAATATAAGCCATTTATACTAGTATACAAGACAACAAGGAGAAGGGATGACCCTCTCCTATTTAAGACCTCAAAACTACCTTTCCACCACTGAAAATCCTCTAGATTTCAGTGGTAGAAAGGCCATGCAAAGACAAGAACAAAGGCCAAAAGAGATGGCTCCAAACAAGGCCTAACAAGGCCTTGGAGGAGGTAAACAACCCCAAACCAAAAAGAGACCTTAACCAAAGATTTAAAGCACCAAAAAACAGAAATTATATCAGTTAAGAGTTAAGCTTAAAATAATAAGCAAATAGGTCTAAAAGCTTAAGCAAGAATGAGGGTTTAAAAGCAAGTTTGCTCACCCTTGAAGAACACCTTCAAGAACAAAGCTCCAACAGGTTTTCCAGGCTTAAACCACCTCAAGAACTCTAACACCAACTCCCTAGCACCTTAGCAACCAAGGATGGTGTTCTACTAGGTGC
The DNA here is from genome assembly GCA_025200525.1 of Camellia lanceoleosa. Classification (NCBI taxonomy): domain Eukaryota; kingdom Viridiplantae; phylum Streptophyta; class Magnoliopsida; order Ericales; family Theaceae; genus Camellia; species Camellia lanceoleosa. The sequence goes on along the minus strand of CM045761.1, from coordinate 130,751,148 downwards.
ACTAGTGCAAAAGTGTGAACAAAAGACACTTTAGAGCACAAACACACACACAAATATAGAGAGAGAGGAAATATAGAGAGAGATAGATATAGAACTTCTATATCAAAATTCCAGAACCTCTGAGAAGGGAGGAGGAGCTCCCTTCTTATAGAATTCCAATTCCAAAGCTTCCTAAGTAAGCTAAAACACGGTTCAAATCTCTCCATACACGTGTATGGAGGATGTGAATTGTGCATGCCAGCTGTGACAGCTGGCATAAAATATCTGCATAAAGAAGATGAATAGGACTTGGCCAGAAAATATGGCCGATCAACTAACATAAGTGCCGATTGACTAAAAAGAGTGCCGATCGGCCAACACTTTTGGCCGATGGCAAGAAAACAAGGCTGATGGCTTCATGCCTTGGCCGATGGGTTGAAGGGATGGCCAACAAGCCACCTTCTTCCCTCAGAAGCAAAACACAAGTGTTTGGTCTACAACCAAGCACAAAACAGACAAGTTGAGAGATCTTGAGGCAAGGCGCGCGACCAAGACCTCTGAGAACTCAAAATGAACACGAGCATGGATAATCATCGAGTGTTCAAATGATGACGTCCAAGTCTTGAGGACGGTCAAAAATGGAGTGTCTACAGTTGCCCCTTTTTGACAGAACTCAAAAGTCATAAAAATGACGGGAGTGAATGTCAAAGTTCAGAGACGATTCATTTTTAATAAGGTCGAAGACTTAGACAAGCATACAAGATAGCAAGATATGTGCCCGAGGGCGGGGGCAAAATGCAAAGGACATACACAGTGCCGAACATAACTTATGATCATGCAAAGGGAACTATAACGAAGCATAACATGCAACAGTTTTAAGCAAGCGAATTCGAACCAAACTATATTACATGTAGAAAGGATGTAAGAGAATTATTCAATTCTCGCTACGTCTCACGCGGAGAATGTACAATACCTTCCGGTTCATCTAGTCGCGCCAGCCTTAAATGAACCGTACATACAATATCGTGCCTGCAAAAAAAGAAACTTAACAAGTACAATATCGTTAGAAACATGCATAACAATGCAATTTAAAATTGCGTGACAACGCAAGTGAAGTGTGCTTAATAATGCAGGTAGAACAAGCGAGACAACGCAAGATAAGATGTTCATAACAATGTAAGTAACAAACTTAAAAGCGTAAGTTAAAGATGCGAAACAACGCGAATGACGAGCGTAACAGCGCAAGTTAAAGGGGTACGCGAAACAACACAAATTAGATGGGTTTGCAAAACAATGCAAGTTAGATAGGTTGCAAAACAATGCAAGTTAGATAGATTACAAAACAATGCAAGTTAGATAGGTTGCAAAACAATGCAAGTTAGTGGAGAAGTGCAAGACAATGCACAAGTTAGAAGGGGAGTGCAAGACAATGCACATAACGAGCAAGACAATGCAAGTTATAGGGGGTGCAAGACAATGCATAAGTTAGAGGGGGGTGCAAGACAATGCACAAGTTAGTAGGGTGCAAGACAATGCACATAACGAGCAAGACAATGCAAGTTATAGGGGGTGCAAGACAATGCACAAGTTAGAGGGAGGGTGCAAGACAATGCACATAACGATCAAGACAATGCAAGTTATAAGAGGGGTGCAAGACAATGCACATAACGAGCAAGACAATGCAAGTTATAGGGGGTGCAAGACAATGCACATAACGAGCAAGACAATGCAAGTTATAGGGGATGCAAAACAATGCAAATAACGAGCAAGACAATGCAGGTTATAGGGGATGCAAAACAATGCAAATAACGATCAAGACAATGCAAATGAAGCATACGAAACAACGCATGTAATGAAATGCATGACAATGTGAGGTAAGGAAAATGCATGACAATGCAAATGGAGGAAAATGCATGACAATGCAAATGGAGCAAAATGCATGACAATGCGAATGAAGCAAAATGTATGACAATGCGAGGTAAAGAAAATGCATGACAATGCAAATGGAGCATGCAAGACGACGCATGTAATGAAATGCATGACAATGCAAGGTAATGAAAATGCATGAAAATGCAAATGAAGTATGCGAGACGACGCATGTAATGAAATGCATGACAATGCAAGGTAATGAAAATGCATGACAATGCAAATGGAGTATGCGAGATGACGCATGTAATGAAATGCATGACAATGCGAGGTAATGAAAATGCATGACAATGCAAATGGAGTATGTGAGACGACGCATGGTATATGACATTCAAAAGCAATTTTTGAATATTGTAATGTATATATGAAAAGGGATGCGTCTTGTGCGTATCAAGCAACGCACACAGAAGACGTGGTTCGAAGTCAACACGAAGGCCGGATAAGCTCCAAAGGTGTACTTTCTTGCACTGTCTTGAGAGATGAAGGTGCCAATCAACAAAAATGACCCAAACAAGGGTATAAGAGGTGCATCGACCACAAGGGGAGTCCATCGGCCATCCATTGGCCACAAAAGGAGCTCATCGGCCAAATATTTAGCCGATCGGCTAACAATTTGGCAGATCGGCCAAAAATGGCAATTTCGGGGCAGTTTTGTCATTTTGCTTCGGGTCTTTAAATATAAGGTTCCAAACCTTATATTTTCACTTCACCCTAGCTCAAAAAACATTTCTCCCTCTCTCTAGGTGATTTTCTTCACTTCGATCCGTGTTTTTCTCCTGTTTTAGAGCCTTTTTCATTGTTCGATTCGCAAACCCCTCTCCGTTTCGCACACTTTGAACTGAATAAAACTCGATTTCAGTGTCCTTTTCTTGGTTTTCACCACTTGGGGTTTGTTTCCCCCGAGTTTACCTTGATCTTTGTGCCTTTTCCACACTTCGACCTTCTCTCCCATTTTTCACCCTCTCAGGGTTGACTTTTAGGTTGACTTTTTGTATTCTTGCTCGTTTTTTGCATCCTCGGCCATTTTCACACTCTTCTTGAGATGGCAGACGACATTCCACGGGGTGGGACTCCCCCAAAGATGGACGTGGATCCTAAGGTTGAGCTCCTACCTCTTCGCATTCAACCATTCGACCCGGCGACCTATAGGCCGACGATACGTATGTTACCTCTCGATGGCATCCGCCACTTCAGGAGTTATGCGTGGGGCGCGCCATTGGAGCTTTTGCTGCTCGAGCCAGAGTCACATCTGTCTTACGGCGCCGCTGAGGTATACTCCTTCTCTGTTTCATTTTCTGCAATGTAGAACATCTAACTGCGATAGTCGATTCTGTTCTTTAACTGCTTAAGCCAGATACACTGATATGTTATATGTGTAGTTCACCGTGAGCACACCCACACCTGATATCTGTATAAACTTGAACACATGCACACACACTGCATTTTCAACTGAATAACCCAAACACATTGATACGTCATATGTTGTAGTTTATCGTGAGCACACCCACACCCAATATCTGTGCAAACTCTAACACATGCACACGCACTGCATTTTCAACTGAATAACCCAAACACCTTGATACGTCATATGCTGTAGTTCATCATGAGCACACCCGCACCCAATATCTGTGTAATCTTGAACACATGCACACACACTGCATATTCAACTAAATACATTCAAAAACTGTATTTCTAACATTGCTTCGCAACTGCTTGTTTCGAACACAGGGAGATTCTCATGTCTTCCGAGGGTATGGGAATACCATTGCCCGTGGATGGTACATGGAGCTGCCCGATGCGGTTCGTCAGATTGTTGATCAGGCCAGCCTTGGCGTTTTTTGTAGGGGACTCTCGTGCCTCACTGCGAGTAGGCCTCTTCTGGGTGCACTAGTGGAGAGGTGGTGGGACACCATCGACTCCTTCCACCTTTCCGCCATAGGGGAGATGACGATGACCCCTTTCGACTTCTCGATGCTCATCGGCATCGGGGTAGGGGGTGATCCGATCCCCTTTGATACTGATATAGATGAGTGGGACGCCGCCCAGATCTATCTACTCGGCGCTTGGCCACCTCTCTCCCGTCCAGGATTCGTGAGGTACTCTTGGTTCGAGGACCACTTCAGGATTCAGGCGCCCACGAGTCGCGATGAGGAGGAGCAGTACGCCCACGGCTTCATCATGTTCTTGCTGGGGACCACACTCTTCGCCGACCGAGCGAATACTGTTGCCCTATACTTGCTGAGTGCACTAGTGGACGTAACGCGGATCGGGCGCTACGACTGGGGTGGCGTAGGCTTGGTCACGCTCTATGGATATATGAGTTCGTCTTCTCGCCGCAGTGGACACTTGCTCGGAGGCTACTGGCGAGCCTGGGAGGTACACCTTCCCTTTCTGTTTTTATAGTTCTGCTTTTACACTATCTGTACACTGCACACACTGTTCTCTGATTTCTGTTTTATTCTGCATTCTACTTTATTTGATAAGCATACTGATATTTGCCCTGTTACACTCTATAGTTGTGGTGTATGCCTACTTCCCTAGGCTTGCCCCAGTACCGGATGAGGAGATCTCCCTTGGCGTTCCATTCTCTCACCGCTTCGATATGAGGTGCTAGCGGAGGCCACGAGAGTCTTTTCTGTTCTTCCATCGATACTTCGACACCATCACCGCCGCAGAGGTATGTAAAACTTTACAGTTTATTTAAGCTTCGCTTTACGTTGTACTTTTGATAACAGATAACAAACTGTATGTCTTGTCATTTGCAGATCACCTAGCAACCCTGGGCGGTGTTGCCTGATACAGTGAAAGATGGGTACATGGGTGCTCAGGAGACTACCCGATTTTGGATTCTACTGGAGGGCCTAGTCTGTCGGGCATGGTACTTTGGAGAGCGCTTCCTGCGGCAGACACTCGGTTTGCCAGAGCAGATAGTCTCGGCGCCGCCTTCTACCCACATGAGGCACACTGAGAGATATACCCTAGAGGAGATGATGGACTACACGATTGGCTGGGACTCGGAGCCCTTTAGAGACAAGGGCGATTACACTGAGCTCATCCTGGCCTATCTCATGCGGCCTTTGATCGGTGCTCGCCGAGCTGAGAGAGAGACACCGGTAGTTCCAGCAGTAGGAGTAGGGGCATCGAGGGCACCTCAAGCCTGTAGTAAGAGTGGGTCCCGGAGAGGACAGGGAGTCGGGTGGCCAACACTGCCTACTACCATGACATGCCGAGGGCAAGGTGGGGAGACTTACCAGATACCCATCGCTTCTCCTCCGGCTGATCATAAGCTCGTTGGAGTTTACGGCTTGACCCTGGTATGTACTGCTAGACTTTGCATTTTGTTCGGTTATTTTAATTCATTTGATATCCCGCAGAATACTAATTACTTCAACACTTTTGCAGGCTTCCATCGAGTACACTAGGCAGTCTCTAGAGTTGACAGCCTCAGTGATGGGGATGTTGCAGAGGAGCCTAGACCTACTGACCATCTATAGTATCCCGGTAGTTCTTTCAACCCCAGTCCCAAACTTTGCATACTCTGTTCCATACATAATCTGATGTATCGTAATATCAATACGGCACTTGATACACAACACTCACAGCACTGATACACTGTAACTCTCATACTGCTTATGGCATTCATACACTGCTCGCAGCATTGCTCGTGGCATTCATACACTGTACTCATACACTGCATTTGGTACTGATACACTGCTCACAGCATTCACACACTGTATTCACACACTGTGTTCGATATTCATACTCTACTTTGCATAGCATAACTGATGCATTTGCTCACTGTTCTTTTAAGGCCCTATTCTAGATTCCGCCCGCAGGAGGTGCTCCAGCTGGACCCTCTGTACCTACTCGAGGAGGGGAGGAGTCTGGCGGGGGATGACGATCCACAGCTGAGGCAGGCACAGGCGCACCCGTGCTAAGAGTAGTTCACGAGAGCCCTCCCCCGATGATTCTGATGAGGAGGCAGCGTCGTTTGAGGGTGAGGCCAAGGACGGCTCAGATTCAGACTATTTGGTTAGTAGTGGTGATCCTGGACCCTCGTCCAGGAAGAGGACCAGGACCGACTCCCGCACTCGAGACCATTGATGTTGGCCTAGACATTTGCTACTTTTCTTTTCTGCTTTGTTCAAACATTTTGTTGCTTTTCTCCTTTTTTGCTTTACTTTTCTTTTTGCTAGTAGTTTAAAGCACATTGTATTGCCTTAGGCAGGGTTTATTTTCTTCAAAACTATGTATTTTTGCAAAAGACATATGATGAAATGAAATAGCTATTTTGTTCAAAAAGCGTTACATTTGTACATTCTATGCATCGCATCGCATCACATTACATAACAATGTAAATGAGATTGAACTTTGTTTTGAAAACTAAACAATCGCATTGCATTTATCAGGTAGTGAGCCAACTAATGACAAAACAACTCGATAAGCAAAACAAAGAACTCGATAAGCTAACCAAGTGTAATTACAACTCGATAAGCAAAACAAAGACTTAAAGAATATGAAACACAACTCGATAAACAAATGTACAACAACTCGATAAACAAATTGAAGTAACACAGGCGTGACTTTGCAAAATACCACCGAAAAGCATTAGAAGTGGTACCAATCACAAATTCTTAGCATATTCAACATATAGACTGCTCATAGAACAAAGAAAGAGGCCATCGGCCAAAGGGAAAGGCCATCGGCCACAAGAAATGGCTATCGGCCAACATTTCTAGCCGATCGGCCAAAAAAGATGGTCGGTCGGCACTATTTTTGGCCGATCAGCCAAAAATGTCAAGCACTTCCAGAATGCTGACACCTATCTTCCACTCAACACCTTATTTTCTTTAAAAGCCCCAGCTTCATAGTTTTCCTTATTTCAGCTCTGATTTGCACCAAATGGAAGAATTTCTTGTCCAAAATATCACAACTTGGATTGCCAACTTAGATGGCTCGGAAAGGCTAAATTTTTGGGGTTTTGGCATAAATGCACTATTTACGTTGGGTCGCACTCCGCTGCGTTTTCCATTCCTCTATGCCGCGGCAAGGTTTTGGAATCCGGTAACATACGTCTTTAGCTTTGGTGGTCAAGAGATGTGTCCCATTTTCGAGGATTTCCAAGCTTTAATGGAATCCAAGCGCGATGAAGAAATCTTGCCTCAGCTCCGGTTCGGCCACGTCCAAGCTTTAGGAAGGATGTGCGGCCTTACTTTGCACGACGCTCGGTCATTGATTCATGATGGAGAGCTGGACATTCCGAGCTTGGTTTGTCAGTTTTCTGATGCTGGTGACCGCGACGACCATCACTGGCAAGGTTATCGGCGACATGCGCTGTGCTTATGCATGCTATCTCACTTCTTGCTTGCCCCGGGCTCGGGAGGGTTTAGCACTCGTTTGATCAAGGTTGTCGAGGGTTTAAGAGAGGGTAAGAGTTGCACTGCCATGACGCTAGCCGAAACATTGATGGGCTTGGACGCTTTTCATCGCCGGGAGACGGCTAGGTTTGCGGGGAGTCCACTACTATTGCAGGTAATGTTTCCCACCCTATCTCACATATACTGCTCACATCACTCGGCCCTCAGGCTCGATTTTTTTTTCTCTCAAAACCCTTTGCTCACTTTTTCTCTCAACGTACACCTCTTTATTCTTTAATCTCTCATTTTTTTATCCCTCCCCAGGTATGGTTGATGGACAAATTGAGAGTAGTGGACTCATGTCTGGTGTATTCAGCTCATAGCTATTCCTCCCAGTGACGTCTAGTCGATGCTCTGAATGAGGAATGGTGGTATGACTGGATGTGCAGTTTGTCCGCAGACCGCATTGCTTGGCGCTGCCCTTGGCTCAATCTACCGGCGATGAGCTATAGCATGACTCGTTAGCTCGGGATCCAATTGATTAGCTTGACACACTGCGTGTTTTACTTTCCGTTCCGATTCCGAGGCCAGTTCGGACATGATCAGACTTGCCTAGAGGAGGGGATAGAGTACCCTGCTATATTTTCGTTTCGAGGCGCACAGCTAGCCTGGTATGCCACAACATGGAGGACGAGAGAGCTTCTGGCCCCCACTCCCACTTTTAGCTGCACCCTCTCTGATGAGTGCACAAATTGGCTCAATGAAGAGGCATAGGCAAGGCCCACTTTGGCATCAGAGGCTTCGACCAACTCTGGGAGGAGACGCAGGAACACCTGACTATGCCCCGGATTTATTTGCTTTAATCAGAACTTTCAAGTTTTCTTTATGAATGTAATAAAAGCAACTTCAATTTGTATTCAAGAGTAGGAGAATTTTGTATTGAAATCAATGAAATTGAAGGTTGTGGGTACTGAAAATTTTTCGTTTGGTCCAAAAATGGTCTAAGTTGTAAAAAGATTAATTTGAACGAAATCAACTTTTATTAAAACTTTTCAAAACCATTTTCGATATGGATTAGAACTGGACACGCCTGAGATCTGTCACTGAGATGCACAACCCCGAATCCGAACAATTGGAAAGTTGCCCCTAGTTTGTGTAGCACTGTATCGGAGATCACAACCGAGCTTTTGAATGCTGAATAGACAAAGATGACCAAACATGATCACATGGACAAAGTTGATCGGGGAAGTGTTTATGGCTGGACTTCAGGATGAAGTTGCCTACGTATCCCAAAGATGGGAATTAAGCCTTACGTAGTTCGGGTCAGGTTCACTCGTGTATTAACCCTCACCTTTTACGCTCTAACTTTTGCCAAGGCCGCCTTTTGCGGGTTTTCAACATTGCGAGCTCAGTTTTTATAATTTCAAATTTCTATGCTCTAACTTTTGCCTAGGTCGCCGTTTTGGGTTTTCGGCCTAGCAAGTCTCTTAGGGAAAATATTTCTTCAACTTGTCCATGTTGATCAGTTGGGAGAACTCTAGGCCATCTAGGTCCATTAGAACGACAGCTCTGCCCGACCAGATAGACTTGATGATGTAAGGACCAGTCCAATTGGGTCTGAACTTGCCCCTAGGGTCGTGGATGGGAGCTCGGTTGTCTTTGAGCACCAAATCTCCTTCCTTTAAATTCCTGGACTTAACTTTCTTGTTGAAAGCCCTGGCAATTCGTCATTGATAACCCTGAACATGGTACAGTGCTTTCAGCCTTCTCTCATTAAACAGCATGAGTTCTTCGAACCTGTTTTGCTGCCAATCTGCCTCAGCTATCTGACACTCAGCCAACACTCACAATGATGGAACCTCAATTTCGATCGGCAGAACAGCCTCCATCCTATAAACCAAGCAATACGGAGTCGCCCCAGTAGAAGTTCGAATTGAAGTCCGGTAGCCCCACAGAGCAAATGGCAACTAATCTGGCCAGTCCTAGTAGGTTTCCACCATTTTCTGCAAAATGTGTTTGATGTTCTTGTTGGCGGCCTCAACCGCCCCGTTGGTTTGCGGCCGATATGTAGACGACTTATGAAAAGCCACGTTTTACTTGTCCAACAAGTTGATCACTTCCTTCTTGAAGTGGGAACCATTATCTGAAATGATCTTGTTCGGGACCCCGTAGCGACAGATGATGTTGTTCCTGATGAACTTGGCAACATGTGAAGCCTTTAACACCGTATAAGACTGGGCCTCAACCCACTTTGTAAAATAGTCTATCGCTACCAAAATGTACTCATATCCATTGGACCCCTTCGGAGTGACAGCTCCAATCACATCAATCCCCCAGACTGAAAACGACTATGGTGAAGTCATGTTGTACAGCTTTGACGGCGGAATGTTCATGCGGTTGGCGTGGATCTGACATTTGTGGCATCGCCGGACAAAGCCAATACAATCCTCATCCATGGTGGACCAATAGTAACCCTGTCTAAGGATCTTTCGGGCTAGCATCACCCCGTTCATGTGCGCTCCGCACTCTCCTCCATGGATGGACTCCATCAGGCGCTTCAATTCTTCGGCATCAACACACAGCTTATGTATCCCGAGATGACCTCTCTTGTACAGTTTACCCCCGCAGACGATGAACTGAGCAGCCATTCTTCGAATTGCCCTCTTATCTTTGGCATTTGCCCCTGGTGGATAAGCCTCTTTTTCCAAGAAGTTCCGAACATCGTAATACCAGGGGTTCTCATCTTGAACCTCATCCATGGCAGTAATCAACTCGTAGGCTGGCACAAATTTCTGCTCAATGATGATCGGACGCATCCGGACTCCAAAAGGGATGTCTATCATAGAAGATAGAGTTGCTAGTGAATCTATGAACTTGTTGTTCTCTCTTAACAGATGAGCGAAGTTCAGCTTCTCAAACCGAGGAATGAGCAAGTCTAAGGTCTAGTGGTAAATTCTCATCTTTTCTTCTTTGACTTTCCAATCTCCTTTAGCTTGAGATACAACAAGGTTCGAGTCCCCGATGACGTCCAACCGTTTTGCCCCTAGTTCTAGGGCAGCTTCTAAACCGGCAATGCATGCCTCATACTCTGCCTCATTGTTCGAGACTTTGAACCAGAGTTTGAATGCTAGGGGTATGCGGGAATTGTCGGGTGCTATCAGTAACACCCCTATCCCATACCCGTATTGGTTTGACGCTCTATCAAAGTACATCATCCAAGTTTCGTCTTCGACATGCAAAATAGCCTTGTCTGGGAATAGGTACTCAACTGCTTCATCCCCGTCCACTGGGTGATCGGCTAGGAATTCTGCTACCGTTCTCCCTTTTACTGACTTGCGCGTCACATATTTCAGATCGAATTCGGAAAGTAGAAGCAACCAACGGGCTAGCCTACTCGTAAATGCTGGTTTCTTGAAGAGATATTTGATGGGATCTAATCTTGAAACCAGCATTACAGAGTGAGCTAACAGGTAGTGCCGTAGCTTCTTGGTAGCCCATACCAAGGCGAGACAAGCCTTCTCTAGCGGAGTGTAGCGGGTCTCATAACCCAGCATCTTCTTGCTCAGGTAGTAGATAGCTTTCTCCACTTTGTCCTTAGACTCTTGTGCCAGCATGTAGCCCATTGTAGTTTCAGTCACTAAAAGATACAAAATCAACGGTTTTCCCGGCTCAGTCGGTGACAACACGATTGGGTTTTGTAAATATTGCTTGATCTATTCAAAAGCAGCTTGGCATCGGCCGTTCCATTGGAACTTCGTTCCTTTCTTCAGGAGACCAAAGAGTGGTTCACAAGTCAAGGTTAATTTAGCAATAAACCGTCTTATGAATTGCACTTTACCTAGAAAGCCTCACACCTCCTTTTCAGTCATTGGTGGTGCCATTTCTAAGATGGCCTTGATTTTGGAAGGGTCGACTTCAATATCTCTCTGTGTAATCAAGAACCCTAGCATTTTCCCTACTGTAACACCAAACATACACTTCTGAGGATTCAGCCGCAACCGAAACTCTCTGATCCTTTGGAAAAACTTTTACAAGGCGGTGTAGTGGCCCTTTCTTTCTTTGGACTTGACAATCATGTCGTCCACGTACACCTCAACCTCTTTGTGGATCATGTCGTGCAATATCGTGGTCGCGGCCCATTGATATGTAGCTCCAGCATTCTTCAGCCCAAACAGCATCACTCTATAACAATAGGTCCCTTACGGGGTGGTAAAAGCAGTCTTCTCCCGGTCTTCGGGTGCCATCACAATTTGGTTGTAGCCTGAAAAGCCATCCATAAATGAGAGCAATGCATGCCCCATTGTGAAGTCCACTAATTCGTCGATATGCGGCAGAGGAAAGTCGTTCTTCGGATTGGCTTTGTTTAAATCCCTGAAGTCCACACATACCCAAATTCTACCGTCTTTCTTCGGCACTGGAACTATGTTGGCCAACCAAGTCGGGTATTCAGATACCAGCAGAAACCCTGCGTCAATTTGCTTGGTGACCTCTTCTTTGATCTTGATAGCCCAGTCTGGGCGGATCCTTTTGAGTTTCTGCTTAACAGGTCGGGCCTCTGGGTCAAGAGGGATCTGGTGCTGTACAATCTCAGGATCGATTCCAGGCATGTCTTCGTAGGACCATGCGAAAACATCTTTGAAATCTTTTAATAAAGCGACTAAGTGCTCACACTCCTCCGAAGACAACGTGGACCTGATCTGGACCAGCCGCGAGTCCTTCTCAGTACCAACATTAATTTGGATGATTTCATCAACCAGCGGTTTTACAAACCTCTCATGCTCTTGTTCTAGCAAATATTTCAAAACTGGAGGAATTACTTCCTCGTCGTTTTCATCGAAGTTTTGAAAGTTTGAATTAATGCAATAAATCAAGGGTACAGAAAAGTAATCGAAGGCCACAGCCGCACAATTCTCATTAATCACTTCATCCAGTCCATCTGATTCCTCTGTTACAACAGACTCAAAAGAGAAAGAAAAAGAAGACCTGGACAAGACTGTGGCATCGGGGTTATCACTCCCAGGAATATCGGACTCAGACTCAGACAAGCTGGAACCTGATTCCGACTCTACAGACTCGGTGGAATCAGATTCCGGCTCACTACCTGACCTGGTGCTGCTCGATAAGAATCCCTCCTTGTACTGCCAGACGAGGGAGGGTGCGATAGAGGCATCCAAAATGTTTGAAGGTGAACCCGCAGCCGTTTCATTTCCAATCATAGACACTGAGAGATTATCCTCTAAGTACTCATGTACGATCGGAGGATCTGATAGTAAACAGGCCAGTTCTACCCCCATTTCAAACTCGGTGCTCCCGGAATCCATTTCCTTACACTGCTCAACCTCAGCTGACGGGTCTGTTTGCTCCTCGGAAACATCATCCTCAGATAACTGCAAGTCGAAGAAGATCTCAAATCCCGGTAGGCGCCTTTTCTCTGCGTTCAACCATGGCTCTAGGAAGTCGCAGAATGGAAAGTCTTCCCCCTCCCGGACGAAGCGTCCGTTCAGGGTGCCCTGAATAGGCCGATATATCAAATCAAAATGCCTCCCGGTCTGCTTGGCCCTGGCTCTCCCAGCCATTTGTTTACCTTTTCTCACCCAGTCCTCTTTGGTGGGTAGATAACCCAGGCTAAAGGTATGCGGGTTGTGCGGCACTTTGGCTGATACTACAATGCCTTTTCGGCCACTTTTTTCTAATCCCATCCTAGGGATGTGCTGAAGCTTGTTCATGAAGTACACTGACTGTGCGCTAACATATAATCCCTCATCAACAGCTAAGATACTCTTTACGACCCGGGCCTCGGCTAGGGTAAATCCTAACAGGAACACATCCTCCATGCCATGCTCGATTTCCAGGACCGGTGTAGACACCTCTGGCGGCGGATGGATTGAGGAATTCCCAAAAACTATAGCAACCCCCTTCTCGTGGGGATACTTCAACATCTGACGTAGGGTGGAAGAGACCGTCTTTACCTGGTGCAGCCACGGCCGACCCAAGAGTAGATTAAAGGTTGCAGAAACGTCCAAGACATGAAAATCAATCTCGTGTTGTCCTGGACCAACCTGAGTGTGAACCTTCACGGTCCCCATCACTTCTTTGCTAGTATTGTCATAGGCCCTTATCACCTGGGCAGTTGGTTCAAAGTTTGTGGGCTTCAACCCGATTGTATATGCTGTCCTTGACAGGCATACGTTAATAGCGGATCCTGTATCGACAAGAACCACAGGTACCCACTTGTTTTTGCATTCCACAAAGATGTAGAGAGGTTTGTTATGGTTTGCGCCCTCAGACGGTAGTTCCTTGTCAAAAAATGTCAACGTCGGGGAAGCTTCTCCCGGAAAGACCAGTCCTACCAGCTGCTCAGGAGTGGTATTTATTGAAAGTTTGGCCTTGTCCATTGCAGAAAGGATAGCCTGTCTATGTACTCTTGAAGCCATAAGCAGTCCCCAGATGGAGATGTCTGCTTGTATCTTCTTCAACTGTTTCAGCACAACCTCCTCTTCGAGCAGCTTTTCTTTCTACTTCTCCGCCTCCTTGTCTTTTCCGGACGCAAGACATAGATCATCATCTGTGTAAGCAAGACATAGATCATCATCTTCCCACCACATGCCATCGGCCAAATGATGCATGCTGGTCCGCTCCGTTATAACTATTTATTCGTGCCCACAAGACTTTTCGCGCTCCTTCGTGTCAAAGACGTTTCGTCCCCACAGGGGCTTTGGCTTTTCTAGTCCTCTCAGAATCTTCAATCCTTTCCCACTCAAACTGCTTCAGTTCAGCCTGCTGTTCAGTTTCTTTTGTTCCCAAACTGCCCATATCTTGAGCCAGATTCTTAACACCGGTGCTCTCCGGCAATGCACTCTGCACTTCGACCCTTCTGGCCACAGTTGATGTCCCCGTCCCTGACAAATCCTGCTCTAGCTGAGGTTGTTCAACAATATCCAGCTGGTCGTCAAGCCACCCAGTAGACTCCGCTGACTTATCAAACCAATTGACTGCCACGTCCCCTGAGTCCCGCTCGTTGAAAAACTAAAAGCTAGCAATATCCTCCGCTAGTTCTGCTAGGTCATCCAGACTCTGATTAAGTCCATCTTCCCATATTACACAAATCTTTGCCCCCACTGGCAATTTCACTTTCGACCTAGCCTGGCCTGCTGATATAATGTAACCACTTGGGTTGTTTATGAAGTTCGCAAACCTCTTAGGCTCTGTATCATCAATCTGATCTGCTCCCACAATCGACTCGCTTCTATCTTCGATAGCCACCATCACCATCTCAGGCTGGGTTTGGGAGATGTCCAACATGCACAAGTCAGTGCTGTTTGGAATGAACACCTCCGGCTTGGGTAGGTGAGAAGAGGTTTTATATATTGATGCGTTTGGGAGGTGGAGCTTGGTTATGTGGTGGGAGAGGGTTGGTTGTGACATTCGATTTTTCTGGAGGCACGATTACCTTGTTGTCAATGAGATCCTGAATCTCATGATGCAATCGAAAGCATTGGTCAATGTCATGACCATGCTGTTGGTGAAAGGCCCAGTACTTGGCCGGGTTATGGGAAGCGGGAAGTTTATCTGGTAGTGGTTGCGGCTCTAGGGGCTTCAAGTGCCCTTTCTTGATCAAAACCCCCAGAGCTTTTGACAGGGGCATGTATAGTGGAGTGAAGGTTCTTTGGCCTCGGGGAGAATATTTGGTTGTTTGCGAGCTACTTACGGATGCGCCGGTGAATGGTGTAGTTGCAAGGGTTCTCGCGGTGGTGGTGGTGGTGACCATTCCCACATTTGAAGATCTGGTAGCTGCAGCACTGCTTGTGCCTGCATTTGTACTATGGTTAAATGCCCTCTTAGGCTGCTCTCTGTCTTGGTCAATCAGACCTTATTTCATAGCATCCTCGATCTGCACCCCTATCTCATGTAGATCTGCAAAGGTGGGGAGGGAGAGAACGATCATCTTCTGCATAAGCTTGGGCTGGAGGTTGCACACAACCATCCGAATCTGATCTTTGTCAACAGGCCTGATGGTCATCATCGAGGCCTTGGCCCTCCACTAGGTCACAAAATTGGAGAAACTCTCCTTCGGCTCTTGCCTAGTTATCTCAAGATCACGGGTTGTAACCTCGATCTGTGTATTGTAGGAGTATTGAGCTATGAAGGCCTTGGCCATCTCCTCCCAGTTCCTCTTGACGGAATCTTCTAGTTTTGCATACCAAATGGCCGCTACACCCGACAGGGTTCGGCTAAACAAAAAAAGCTTCTGCAATCTGGAGAGGCCCATCGGCCTCAGTATATCCGAAAACAGCCGCAAATGCACCATAGGATCTCCAGACCCGTCGAAACGGTCTATGTGCGGCATCTTAAATCGGTCCGGCAGCATCACAGCCAAGTCGGTGTACCCATTCTCAATATCCGAAATGGACTTCACACCTTGGGATTTCTTGAACAGCTTTTCAAGCTTGCTCACTTTTAACGCTGTGGGATTCACCTCGAACTCAAAGGGGGAATCCAGTAAGTTGGTCTGTGCTTTGGATAGCTGGGGTGGGATCGGGGGCAAAATTGGCCCCGTTGGATCGTTCGTATTTTCCTAGACGTTAGTTGTCTCCCCGAGTATTGGAACTCTTGGTGGGGGAGAAGCTTGGTGTGAAGCAGATGCTCCAGTTTGCTGCTGTAGCTTGGTAATTACCTCTACCTATTGGGCCATAACCTCGGCCTGGCGTGCGGCAAATTCTATTTGATGGGCAACGTCCTGCTGCATGATTTTCATACTCTCTTGGAGCTGACGCATCATCTCCTCCAAGCCTACCATATTGTGCAGATCTAACTGAATAATTGGTATATCTGTCCCTGCAATAGAAACTGAGACCTCGGCTGTTTGTTCTTTGGTGGGGTAGACCATCGATCTGGCGGCATTATGCGGATACATCACGCCTTTTTGACCTCCGTCTAGTAACCGGGAGTAAAGAAAGGAACACTGCTTGTCCATCTATCAGATCCCTAGATCGATTAAGTCTACAACCTCTAACCCACAGTGCTCGGGGGATATCTACCTGGTCGGATGCAATGGTACTAAACTACCTTGCAAAATGATAAATAAAGCATAATAAGGAAATAAAATGACCAGTAAAACGGATAGCATAACAGCTTAAATAAAGACAACACACAGTTGGCTAGCACAAGCTGAATGAACCGTTCTCGACCACTGATCACTGTTCCCAAAATCACTACCCCAAATCTGAATCTGATACCCGTAGATATAACTAATCCTCAAATACTGATGTCTGCAGACCTGATACCTAGACTTGTAAACTGAAACATGTATTCCTGTAGAGGCGTACTCTAAAAGCACATAGCAAATAAATGAGAGCCAAAACACCCCTATGTTGGGGTAGGGTTTCCCTGTCCTATTTTGTCAGGAGCTACGATTTCATTATGCACATAGCGGTTTCAAACAACCTAAAACCGGATAAGCAACCTGTTCTAGTTTGGAATAGTTACTATGAATTCCGATATGCACTAGGTCGAATGGTCAAAAAGGTGCCCCGGTAAAAACCGAGGTTTGTGCTCCCGTCGTGGTAGAGCCTGCAACTGGTTAGCCTTATGGGATGCTTCTCAAAGTGGGCCTCCGGCAAACCGTTCAGGAATAGCATTTGGCAAACACGGTGTCCTAGGCGCACCAATGCAAATGCAATGCAAAGAGACACATAAGTGTAATCAAAACAAGATATCATGAGTTCGAGTCAAGTCCTCTAACTCCCCAGCGGAGTCGCCAGAAATTGTAGATGCGCCCGGAGAACTCTCGAGAAAATCTCGTTTTGTTCTCTAGCTACTACAGTTTGGACTCAATGTCACGGTTCTGAATCTAATCTTGCAAAGTGCAATACAAGACCGATAAATCACCAAAGAGTCCAAATCTAGCAAATCATTTTGGAAAACTGATTTTTGTAAAGAAGTGCCTAACATGGACTGCTTTGTAAGATACAGAGTCGCCACCTAAATATTTATTTTGGGGAAATTTAAGAAACCCTGACTCGTTGCCTAGGGCCACGTGTCCGTCATCACCAAAGTTGCCTCGGCTCGGGAACTTGGGTACAAGAGGGGAAGGTCATCTATGAGCACCCCCGCTCGCCCGATCAAAGATCGGCCTGTACTAAGCATGATATCTTGTTTTTGAAAACACATGCGTTCTTATTCCGGTTAATTAGCTAGAATTACTATGTGATGTGCACAACACACAATCATAGACTAGATTACCTAATTTCGAACAAAGCATCGCATATCTGTTCGTTTGGAAATGGTTTGAGGTTTGCTACTCGTAAGTAGGCTAAAACACGGATTTCAATGAATCGTTCCAATTCAAGTAATCCAACCTTCACCCACAGGTATTCAGGTAGTTATATCACATAAGCAATTAGCCTCATGGCAAGCATGCTGTCATGTTAACACTCACACACATGCAAGATGTCAAAGCGTAAATACTCACAGTGTACGTCGAGCCAAAATAAAGAACTAGTTAGTAATCAAATGCATGATCTTAGCTCATGTTAAGATGGCTAATGCAACACATGCAAAGATGTAACTAGAAATAGGCTCAGCTATTCTAAAATGGCATGTGAGATGCGACAACTCGATACATGTATTCAAGTAAGAATTGAAATACAATGCAGTTAGTATGATGCGCCGAGCCCGGTGCATGCAATACAAATGAATGATGTAGACATGCATAGCATAAGGATGCTAAATGAAATATGCCCTAAAACCAACCATCGTAAGCGGTTAAGTAAAAGGGAGAAAGATGTGGGGTTGGAAAACATGCATCACACACACGCACGCTTATTACATCAATTGGCCCTCTCGACGGAGGGTCCAAAAGAATAATACAAATCAACTAATTAACTAACTAACAAGCTAATTAATTATTATACAACTCTTAACTAATTAAACAAATTAATTAAGCTACAAAAAAAGTAAAGCGGCCTCGATAAGAGGGACAAATGTATGCTCGATCGGCTTCGCTCAGAAATCCGTTGCCATGCTTCATGTTGCCTCTGTTTGCACTGCTCTATACCTCTGAAAACTATGCCAACTTCTGTGACGCTTCTGAACCACCTTGTGGGCATGCTGAGAGGCCATTGGCCAAATGGAAAGGCCATCGGCCAAGAGATGAAGGTCATCAACCAAAAATCAAGCTCTCGGCCAGACATTGTTAGCCAATCGGCACTGAATATGGTCGATCGGCCATCTCTTCCTTCTGAATGCTTCTTTTGCTGCATCAGAGGACAGATAGAGCATGGTAATACATTTGCAAGACAATGTTTGCACAACCACACCCCTTATCATGTTTGAGACTCAAAGGAGTGTAGTTCTCGACCCTTGGGCCACCAATCACGCATTCCAATGCCTGATGGCCAAAGGAGCCAAGTGTGTAATTCAATATCGAATGAAATGCACAAAACTCATAAGGTGCCCTAACCTCTATCATGCTTGATCAAGAGGCAAGGAATGCACACATAATGCAATGCAAACATGCAAGCATGATGCGAACAACTCAAGCATGCAACAAGTATGCAAGCAATATCATGCAATGCAACTAATATGCAATAGGCATACAACCTAAACATGTAAACATGCATGGTATGCAACAACATGCAAAATAAAGCAAGCATGCAACAACATGCAAGACAAGTATGCAACAACATGCAAAGATGGACTTAAACTAAAATGGATAGCTCTTAAACATGCCCAAATCAGTGGCCAAAATACTAAGAAATGATAGACAAAAGCACATACGAATATGCACATATGATGGCCAATCACCTAGGCATGAGAGGGCAACTTTCAAGAGCACTTAAAAGGGGACAAATATGGACATTTGAAAAACATTGTAAGCTTTGAAATCATGCATGGAAAGGTGCCAAACCAACCAAACAAAGCAAGTATAGCATGCAAGAAGACTCAAGGCTCAAGGCTAGCCAAGGGGTTCAAACCATGGCTATGCAAAACAAGCCCCAAAGGGCCAAGGGCACCCAAAATAGTCCCAAGGAGGTCAATACAAGACCAAAAATATGCTCGAAACTAGCCAACACAAGCTAGAACACAATACCAAAAAGCATGAGGCATGCAAGGCTACAAAATGGGTGTTACACTACACCTATCAAAACCAAACATGGCATGAGTTAAACAATAAAAATTAGAGTTATATCATGGCAAAATAACCCCAAAAACCCACTTAGATGGCATCCCAGAGACCTAAGCATGGAGGCGTACACAATGGTCCATTCATAAGGCATAAAACACCAACTCTTTAAAGCATTAAAAGAGTGGTAATTGCAAGCATATAAGCATGAAGCATGGACTGAAATAACATAACAAATGATGCCAAATCATTGAAATGAGCCAAGTAAAACATGCTAGTGGACTTGATGCACAAAGCTAACAAGCTAGGTTGAACCATGGCTATACAAAACAATGCAAGCATGATCAAAACAACATGAAACAGAGCTGAAGCATGGTAAAACATGACTAAAATCTCCTTTGAGTTGAGCCAAAATATGCAAGCATGGCGGTCTAAACACAAGATGCATATTAAGGCAATAGAGAGGATTACAAGACAAGTACATGGTGCATGCAAGAAGCCATTAAACCAACCTTAGACAGAGGTAAAACATGGAAAAATAACACCAAATACTTGCTGAAATTGAGCTAAAACAAGCTAAGCAAACATGCTACCAATATAAGCCATTTATACTAGCATACAAGACAACAAGGAGAGGCGATGACCCTCTCCTATTTAAGACCTGTAGACACCCCATTTTTGACAGACCTTAAGACTCAGACATCACCGATTGAGCGCTTGGTGATGTCGCATATTGTTCTCATTCTGAGGTTGCGGAGTCTCGACAGCGAGCCTTGCCTCCAGACTTCCGGACTTTTTTGTGCTTTGTCTCGGTTTGCGAACCGGGTTCCGTTTACTTCGTTTTCTCTTCCCGACGGAAGAGAGAGGTCTCGTAGATCATCTCTCAGTGGCCGCAGGCTACGTTTCGTGGTCGTAGGCCATTTTTCCTGTTTGGGGCCTGGTTTCTAGTTTTTCGGAGCCGTCGGCCGTGTGCCTCGGTTCGGGACCGCTTAACCACCTCCGTTTGCTCCGGTTTTTGGCACACATCTTATTTCCTCCCTTTTGAGGGACACTGTGGCTTGAGAGATCAACTTCATGTTCAAACGCTACCTTTGGTGCTTAACAGTCAGTTTTCGGGGCCCCGGGCTGCGTGTTTCGGCCCCCGAACCTTCGTTTTGCATCGGTTTGGGTCCATTTTTGGCAGGGACCTTATTTTCATTGTTATGAAGGTCGTAGAAGGGTGGGAGGCCAGCAATTTTTCTGAAGACTAGCTTTATTCCTTCATCGCTCTTTATTGCCCGTTTTCTTCACTAGAAAGCTGATTTTTTCCATCCCCGGGCCACTTTTTCTGACTTTCCACCACACCATTGTGTTGTACACACATGGGAGGCCACCAATATGGCTTAGCCGGCCATTAACTCTTCCTAACCCTTTTGAACCCCTCTAAAAAGTTGGTTTTTCTCTCTCCTGGTTCACATTTTCAGGGTTTTGACCACATAGCTATGTTGTGCACACATGGGAGGCCACCAATATGGGTGGCCGGCCAGCTTTTCTTGCTTGACCCTTTTGAACCTGGTCGGCCGGCCAGGGAAGGTGGCCGGCTGGCCACCTGAACCCTCTAAACCTGGCCGGTCATGACCCTCTCACCTGGTTCCTTACAGCTGCACCCTCTGTTTCCCTCCAGATCCTGTATCCGAGGGGGGGTCTTTTGGGAGGAAAATTTGAATTTGATTTTCCCCCCCTTTTCTCCACTCATCTCCCCTATAAAACCAGCCCCCCCAGCTCATGTTGAAGGGTTAGAAAAATTTGTTTGGAGCTCTTGCATTAAATCTCCTTCTCTCTTTATTCCAACCCTCAAAACACCCTTGGTTCCTGGCCATTTCTACACCAATCCATAGCACCACACCTCCACACTCCATTCCAAAAAATTGAAGGCTATTTCCAGAGGCTAGGAGCACCATTTCTTGGACCAAAAGCTGTTGAAGACTTAGGCTACAAGGGTAAGTCTCTTTTCCCTCTCTTTTGGCTCTATTTTGCATGTTTTCTTAGCCTTTGTTTCTTGCATTTTTGGGCTCCAACCTGAACTGTAAATAGTCATATTTTGAGCTCATCTCCATATTTGATCAAGGGTCTTTCTCTGTTTGAGGTCTCCTCCTCACCCTTTGTGTTAAAACTCTCTTTTAGGCCTATTTTTGCATGATATTTTAGGCTTATTTGTGAGCTGTTTTGGACTTGGTCATAAAATGTGAAATGTATTTTTTTGAGCTCCTCTTCCACTTTGTTGAAGGGCTCTCCTCTATTTGAGGTCAGCTGCTACCACTTGCCTCTTTATCCCTCTTTTAGGCCTTTTTCTTACATGCTGATTTAGCCTCACTTTTGTTCATTTTTGAGACTTGATGTAAACTGTAAAGTGCCTTTTTTTGAGCCCCTATTCAATTTTGTTGAAGGGATCTTTTCCATTTGGGGCCAGCTGCTGTCCCTTGTCTCTATTCTCTCTTTTAGGGCCATTTTTGCATGATAGATTAGCCCTATTTATGTTCATTTTTTAGACTTGTTATAAACTAGAAAAGGGATTTTTTTGACATCATATTCATGTTTTATTAAGGGAATGTTCTTATTTGAGGTCACATGCTTCCTTGTATGCCTGATTGTCCCTTGTTTTGAGCCTTATACCTAAGCTCCAATTGCATGCTTTGTTTGGCCTTCTAACCACTGAAATCTAGTGGATTTTTAGTGGCTGGAACACTATTTTGAGCCTCCAAATCAGAGGGGGGTGACCCCCTCTCACCTTGTTTTGTTTGATGGTCTTTTTTGGCCTTCCAAAGAGGCCCTATCTTGCATGCCTTGTTGACTGATTTCAGGGCCAATTTGGTGAGTTTTAGGGCTATCATATTTGATTTTCAGAGTTTTTTGTGCCATGATAAGTGTCCTTGATGCATGTGCTTAATAACCCCTTTGTATGCTCTCTAAAAGAACCCATCATTTGTGCATGTGTTGGTTGCATTTCAGAGGTTATTTGGGCATGTTTTGGCATGTTTTATTCACTGATTTTTGCTGGTTTGATGAGTTCTCACTTTCTTCATATACATGTCATGTAAATCATGTTTGCTAGTCAAAATCGCATGCTATTTTAGTCCATCTTGCTAGCACCTTTTGGCCATGGTTTGAACTAGAAATGTTCATGTTTTAGGACTGCCTTGGTTCTGTCTTTGTGCCTCATGATCAAATAATGCATGCTTTGTATGGCTATAAGTCAATGCATGTGCCTAGTTTTGTGTTTCGGGACCATTCCATGCATCGGGTGTCATGTTTCCATGTTTCGGGGCCATTTTGCATCACATTTCAGTGCTGGAACTTGCATGTTTGTATGCCATATTTCATGCCTTGTCATGCCTTGTTAGAGTGGCATTCGTGCCTTAGGTTCGGTCCTCGGTTTGCGTGCATGTGCGCACGCATCTCGAGTGTCTCATTTTCATCTCATGGCCACTGATGTGGGTGTGGCTGAGGTCCACTCATATTGGCATAACTCCATCATGCATTGCGTATGCCATTTCGATTTATAGCATTGTGTATGCTAGGTTGCATGTTAGAGTATCGTGTATGCCATGATACATTGTGCATCGTGTATGCCATCTCATAGCATTGTGTATGCTAGGTTGTATATTAGTTGCATTCATGCATGTCATGCATGTTGCGTTGTGCTTGAGATAGGAGTTAGCCCGAGCACGGGAAACGAGGGACGTTTCGTACTCCAAGTGACGGGACGTGTCTCAATTCCCAGTCGCCGACACTCCGGATTATCCATGATGGAGTTTAGGCCTTGTTGTGTTTATGTGTGCATTCATTCCATATTGAGTCGTGCAATTCGACTCCTCGGCCATCATGCATCGAGATGCGCGATTGGTGATACGAGGATCGAAGACTACGCTCCCTGAAGAGTAGTCAAGCATACATATGTGAAAATACATTGCCATGCCCCTTTTCTGCTCTCTGTTGCAGCAAATAAAAAATCGGCAATCTTTTGGGGCTTCGCGCAACATTCCGGGCTTAATTGTAAACAAGAGGCTAATTGGGGCGTCGCAATGGATTTCCGCGCCAAGCAACCCGAGCATGCATCATTCATCATTTGGAATAGAGCCGAGGCGGTCCATTGATTTGCGTGCCATTTATTATTTTCCTAGATTAATTTGCTAATTAATTAGGATTTTGTACTTATTGGGACTGTATTATTTATTTGGGACTATATATTATTTTGGACCCTCCGAGCAAGGGCAATGTTGTAATAAGTGTGTGTGTGTGTGTGATGTATGTCTTCCAACCCCACGTCTTTCTCATTTTTATTTACCAGCTTATGATGGTTAGATTAGGGCATGTTTTAATTAGCATACAGTATGATAGCATGTTTGCATTCATTCATCTGTTTTGCATGCACCGGGCTTGGCGCATCATACCTCACTACATTGTATTTCAATTCCAAGTTGAATACGTGTTAGCTATAGCATTCCATATGCCATGTTTAGAATAGCTGCGCCTGCTATAGTTGCATTTTTGCATGTGTTGCATTAGGCATTTCTATATAATTAGGGTCACGCATAGATTTCTAATTAGCTTCTGTTTTGGCTTGGAGTACTCGGTAAGTTTTACGCTTTAGCATCCTTGCATGCGTGTGAGTGACTGCCATGATAGCATGCTTACCATGAGGCTATTTGCTTATGTGATATAACTGCCTGAATGCCTGTGGGTGAAGGTTGGGTTATTTGGATTGGAACAAATGCATTGACTGTGAGTTTTAAGCCCACTAGATAGTGGCAAAACCATCTCTTCTAAGCCCACCCGAGGGTGGCAAAATCTGCATTTTAAGCCTACTTGCGAGTAGCAAACCATCTTTCAAAAACTAACATAAAATGTTTTGTTCCAATTCAGGCGATCCAGTCTATACTTGTATGCTGTGCGCATCACATAGTAAAATCTAGGCTAATAACCGGAATAAGAATGCATAATGTTTTCAAAACTAGATATCATGGTTAGTAGAGGCCGATCTTTGATCGGGTGAGCGGGGGTGCTCACGAAGTGACCTTCCCAAATCGTACCTAAGTTCTCGAGCCGAGGCAACTTTGGTGATGACGAACACGTGGCCTTAGGCAACGAGTCAGGGTTTCCTGAATTTCCCAAAAATAAAATATTTAGGTGGCAACTCTGTATCTGGCAAAGCAGTCCATGTTTAGCACTTCTTTCAAAAATCTGTTTTTCTCAAAATAATTTGCCGGATTTGGACTCTTTGGTTCAGATTAAGAACCGTGACAATTTGAGTCCTGAACTGTAGTGAGCCCAAAATGAACGGAACGGGACTCATCCCTCCCGGCGTTTCGGGACGCTTACGCTTCGCAACTCATTTGGGATTTAGAGAACTTGACTCGAACTCATGATATCTTGTTTTGATTATACTTATGTGTTTCTTTGCATTGCATTTGCATTGGTGCGCCTAGGACACCGTGTTTGCCATCTGCTATTCCTGAGCGGTTTGCCAGAGGCTGCGTGCCATAAGGCTTACCGGTTACGGGCTCTGCCAGTATGGGAACACAAACCCCAGTTTTACCGGGGCACCCTTTTGACCATTCGACCTAGTGCATATTCGGAATCCATAGTGACCATTCCAAACTAGGACAGGTTGCTTGCCCAATATAGGTTGTTTGAAACCGCTGCATGCGTAGTGAAACCCTAGTTCCTGACAAAATAGGACAGGGAAACCCTACCCCAACATAGGGGTGTTTTGGCTCTCACTTATCTGTTATGTGCTTTTAGAGTGCGTCTCTACAGGAATGCATGTATCAGTTTGCAAGTTTGGGCATCAGGCCTGCGGACATTACTATCAGTATTTGGGAGTTAGCTTTACCTATGGGTATTAGACTCAGATTTGGGGCAGAATTCAGTAGAGAGTACACTCACTCAGCTTTGCTCATATGGGTTATCGTGAAATCAGGCTGAGATGCTCTTTGTTTTCTCTTTTGCTAGGGTAGTCCTGGAACCATAACTTCAGAAGGCTCCAAAATTCCTCGAGGTTCATCGGATTTGTGATGATAGACTTTGTCAGGTCAGAGATTCAGTTCAAGGGAAATCAGTATTCTTTCGCCAGAGGTAGGGTAAAAGGGCTAGTCAAGCACAGATCACCGGTTCAGTAGTTACCAGATTGGTGGTCCTTATCCACCCCACCAGTAAACAAAGTGAGGTCTCGCCATCTGCGAGGATAGATATACGGTCAATACCGATGGATCACAGAACACGCCGAGATGGAGGCAATGATCGCCGATGCAGAAAGTATGAAACTCATGTAGCAAGATGTCATCCGCCAAGCGAATTTGCTAAACAAAGAAGTCGGTCATGACCCAAAGAAAGTGAGCTAATTACCCAAATTACAAAGAAGAAGTTAGAGTATCAGCCTCACATCAAGCTCCTCCCCGGGGAGACACCAAATGTTCAGAATATCCAAGAGGATACAGACATCCCGACAGGGCCGGTTTCGCCCCCGATTCTACCCCAACTATCCAAGGCACCCACTCCTATCAATCAACCGGACTTTCCCTTTGAGTTCGAGGTGGACCCTACAGCGTCGAAGTTGAGCAAGCTTGAGAAGTAGTTCAAGAAATCTCAGGATGTGAAGTCCATCCCGGACATTGAGGACGGGTATACCGACGCGGCTGTGACGCTGCCAGATCGGTTCAAGATGCCACAAATCGACTGTTTTGATGGGTCTGGGGATCCCATGGTGCGTCTCCGTTTGTTTTCAGACATACTAAGGCCGATGGGCCTCACCAGACTACAGAAGCTTTCATTGTTTAGCCGGACCCTGTCGGGTGTGGCAGCTATCTGGTACGCGAAACTGGAAGACGATGTTAAGAGGAATTGGGATGAGATGGCTGAGGCTTTTGTCGCTCAGTACTCCTATAATACACAGATCGAGGTCACAACCCGTGATCTCGAGACGACTAGACAGGAGCCTAAGGAGAGTTTTTCTGACTTCGTAACCCGGTGGAAGGCCAAGGCCTCAATGATGACCACTAGGCCCACTGACAAAGATCAGATTCGGATGATTGTGCATAATCTCTAGCCCAAGCTTATGTAGAAAATGATTGTTCTCCCCTTCCCCACCTTTTCAGACTTACATGAGATGGGAGTACAGATCAAGGACACTATGAAGCAGGGCCTCATTGACCAGGAGAAGGAGCAGCCCAAGAAGGTGTTTTCCCGTAGTTCGAATGCGACCACCAGTGGTGATGCGGCCACAAGATCTTCTCAAGTGGGCATGGTCACCACCACCACATCAAAAACAGCTACCCCATTCACCGGTGCGTCCGGAAGTAGCTCACAGACGGCCAAATATCCACCTCGAGTTAAGAGGGTTTTCACCCCACTTCATATGCCTTTGTCAAAGGCTCTTGAGGTTTTACTCCGGAAAGGACATTTGAAACCATTGGAACAACGGCCCCTACCTGATCCTATCCCTGCAAAGCATGACCAGACTAAATACTGTGCCTACCATCAACAAACCGGTCATGACACCGATAGTTGCTTTCGTCTGCGCCATGATGTACAAGATCTGTTTGACAATCTGGTCATTCTTTGCACCAGTCCTGCAAAGTCTATCGGCACTTGATCGTGAACTTGTGGGGATAATGTGATGTGATCGGGGTTGAACCAGCTGCGGGTGGCGCCCGATTTACTCCAGATGTGGGAATGGTAGGCGCTGTTTTGAGCATTTGCGAATGCTAGTTTTATAGTTTCTGACTTGGGTATTGAGTCAGTTCTGTGGTTTTGTTTTAAGTCTGTCTCTTTGTTTTGAGTCAGTCTTTTTGTTAAGGGTCTGTCTTGTTGTATCGAGTCAGTCCTGTTGTACAAAAGGTCGGGTGATTCCGGGGGTGTTACCTCGGGCATCACCATTTTGTTTTGCGTTTGTCTCTTCGTTTTCTTTTGAGTCTGTTTCTGTCAGGGAGCCAATTGTGCCAATAGTTATGAATGAAACAGCAGTGATTTTCACACTCTCACGTTTGCTTCTGCCTTGTGCCAGTTATGCCGGAAGTTCTGAATGAGATGGCAGTATTTGACTAAGAACTCTGTCTTTTCTGTGCCTTGAAGTCATTGTAATGACCTGAGTTTTTCAAAACTTTTGAACACCAAGTGAAAACAAAGAGGGAGGAATTCCTCGGGATTTGCAAAACTTTGATCAAACTGAGAGAAAGAGAGGCGTGCTAAGCCCTTAATGAATGAAATCATGCTTGTTAGTGTGAGTACTGAGAAGGACCCTAGCTTTGATCCAGATTGGTTCTACACTGTCTTCAGCGCGAGCGATTTGTCACTTTCTTAAAAACTTTCAAAAAATGTTTTGCGCAGTCCTACGAAGACCTGTGTGGAATCGCTCTTGAGATTGTGCAGCTTAGGATCGCTCTCAGCCTTGAGACTACCCCCCTTCGCTTTCTGACCTTGAACCTTAACTCAGAATATTCAACAGTCAACCACAATCTAAGGCCCGTGTGGCCAGATCAGAAGCAACCCATGAACTAGGGGCAAAAATATCAGATGTGATCAAAGGAAGCTTGCGAAGCTAAATCAAAAGCGCCCCCCCGAACAAGGGGCAAAAATGTCAGATGCGCTCGAAGAG
Source organism: Camellia lanceoleosa (assembly GCA_025200525.1). Taxonomy (NCBI): domain Eukaryota; kingdom Viridiplantae; phylum Streptophyta; class Magnoliopsida; order Ericales; family Theaceae; genus Camellia; species Camellia lanceoleosa. Next base: position 130,723,130 of record CM045761.1, on the reverse strand, counting down.
TCAAAGATAAGTCACCAAGTTCCTATCCACAACACTAGGGGCAAATTCGGCCCCCATTGGAAGGACTCCTGCATCGTCAGCGAACAGCAGCCAATCTTCTGGATTCAGATGACTTCAGGATCTTAAAACCATCTGACATGGACAAATCTACACTTTTACCCTTGAGAGGCTTGCTGGGCCGAAAACCCGGAAGGGCGACCCAGGCAAAAGTTAGAGCAAGAAAAAGAAGAAAAAGAACCAAAAAAAAAATGCAAAGAATAAAAAAAAAAGAAAAAAAGAAAAATGAAGAAAATGCAAAAAAAAAAAAAAAAGAAAGAAAGAAAAAAAAAAAGAATCGAAAAGAAGAAAAACAAAGCTCTCAAGGTTGAAAACCCGCAACAGGCACCTTGGCAAAAGTTAGAGCATAAAAAGGAGAGGTTAAATACCCGAGTGTACCTTAACCCCGAACTACGTAAGGCTTGATTTCCATCTTTGGGATGCGTAGGCAACTTCGTTCTGAAGTCCAGCCGCATAAACACTTCCAAATCGATTATGTCCATGTGATGGTTCTGGTCTTTGTCTTCACTATATCCGAGGGTTTGGTTGCGTTCATCACTCTGAGGACTGCCTGCAATGCACTGCGGTGCCATTCAAACAAGGAGCAACTTTCCGTTGCCATTCAATGCGCCGCGGTGCCGTTCAAACAAAGGGCAACTTTCTGTTGCCATGCAGCTCTCTTCAAGCGCGGGGCAGTTTTTCTTTGGATCCGAGGTTGTGCATCTCAGGAGTAGGTTTCATGCTCATTGAGCAAGTCGCCGTTTGCAAAAATAGTTTTTGAGAATTTTTACTGAGGTTGACTAATTTTCTCGAAAATTATTTCATTTTCCAAAACTGGACCATTTTCTTGGACCCAAAAAAAGGAAAATTTTCAATGCTCATAGCCTGACTTGCATGATTTCAAATCAAAAATTGAACAAGCGTGTTAATCTAACTCTCATATTGGTCAAAATTGTTTTAGTAGAAAAACCAAAACAATAATGGTCAAAATGATGAACTAAGGGCACAGTTGAGTCAGGTGTTCTGTCCTTTCCCCTTTGTCAAAATACATGCCAGAAAGGGCACCATACTTACCAAGAAGGGCACTTTACCTGCCAGAAAAGGGCACCACTGAAGCTAACCGCAAAAGGGCTAAAAGCTCTATCACCCTCCAAGCAGCGAGTTATCAAGCCAAGTGTGAAGCACGAACTGGAATGGGGCAAGATATTCCACTCCATCATCTGGATAGATTTGATCACGTCCAAACTCCCCAGCAGAGCATCATCAACTGATGCCAATTGCAGACCTGCTGCACATCCAGCCGTATCACAACCCCTCTGTGGGGAAAGTTCACCGTCGTGAGCAGAAGAAAGAGAATCTAGCAGAATGCTAGGGGCAAGAGCCCGCAACTTCTTGTCCACCCATCAACCACCCAGGGGAGGGATAAAAAAATGAGAGATTGAAGAATAGAGAGATGTGCGTTGAGAGAAAAATGTGAGAAAAGGGCTTTTTCAGAAAACTAGAGATTGAGTGCCAAGTGATGTGAGAATCACAAGTGAGAAAGGGTGGGAAACAATACCCGGTGAAACAGGCTCCCTGTGCACGTCTGAGTGTCGTGTCTTTTTGTTTTATCTCGATTCTTGTTTTGAGTTTTCTCGAGTTTTACTTGATGTGTCTAGGTTGTGTGCCTTTTATTTCCGTGTTGAGTCGTTTTGCTGTGTTCAGTCGTAGGCTCAATACCTGGTCAAAAACTCAGCTCTCAATTTCAAAAATAAAATCGTTTTGTGCTCCGAGTGCCGTGCCATTCTCCATATTTGCGCAAAACAAAATTTGTTCTTTCATAAAACTGCAGGGTTCAACCCAGGTCATGTGAGAACAGTAGAACTAGAACCTATCTAAAGCTATAATGGTTCTGGACTGCAAAGCAAAAGCAAAAGAGGAAAATGTCGGGCATCTGAGTTTGTTCCAACTTCAGTAAGCTCCGAGATCGCATTCCGTATGCACCTCGTTAGGCCTTGTCAATGCTCCGAAGTATGAGTGTGCCTCTACCTCAAGCTCAAGATCAAGTCTACTTCAAGCCAAAATGGTGATCAGAAGTGTTCTCCCTGAGTACCATTCTCTGCCAGAGACATCTTGGCCGTGTTTGCAATGAGTTCCTAGGAGACCAAACGTGACGGTGGAAACTAGAGTTCAAATGGCTGATGCCCAGAACGTAAAGGTTCGGGATTTCCGAGACTGAAGTCTGGTTTAAATACCCAGGGGTGTATCCCCGACTTGAAATCTGTATGGAAGCCCCATAGGTTGAGATAACATGTATGCACCTCAATTCTGGATACTGAACCAACCTAGTCTGTCACCCCATTGGAGAATAGGGAAAGTTGTGAATATGATCAGGAAGAAAGGCAACATCCAAAGTGTTCTACATGAAGAACCCTTGTCAGTATTTCAGAGCCTTTGTACTGCGAGTTGAAGGTAAGTGTTCGAACAGGACGAGGGAAGATCCCCGTCAGAGTAGAGCAGTTCATCGCCACTCACCCTATGAGGTGCTTTCTAAAGCACCACTATGCTTGTTTATTGCATCATGCATTGTATTGCATTGTACCTCTCAAGTTTCTTTCTCATTCATGCACGATATTGTATGTACGGTTCATTCAAAGAAGTTCCGTTTGAGATCATTTATTTAGTGTATCAATCACACTTCATTCAGTTAGTGTATCAATCGCACTTCATTTATTTAGTGTATCAATCACACTTCATTCACTTAGTGTATCAATCACACATTCTCATTTAGTGTATCAATCACACATTCTCATTTTGTGTATCAATCACACATTCTCATTTTGTGCATCTATCACACACATTCTCATTTTGTGTATCTATCACACACATTCTCATTTTCTGTATCCATTACACACATTCTCATTTTCTGTATCTATCACACATATTCTCATTTTCTGTATCTATCACATACATCCTCATTTTGTGTATCTATCATGCACATATTCACATCATTATCTTTTGTGTATCCATCACATCTGTTCACTAAGTGCATCTATCACACTTCGTGTTCACATTTAGTATATCAATCATACTGTGTTCACTAAGTGCATCTATCACACTTCGTGTTGACATTTAGTGTATCAATCGCACTTCATTCACACTTTCTTCATTCGCTTAGTGTATCAATCACACTTCATTTATTTAGTATATCAATCATACTCTGTTCACATAGTGCATCTATCACACTTTGTGTTCGCTTTTAGTGTATCAATCACACTCTGTTCACATAGTGCATCTATCACACTTTGTGTTCACCTTTAGTGTATCTGTCATACTCTGTTCACATAGTGCATCTATCACACTTTGTGTTCGCTTTTAGTGTATCAATCACACTCTGTTCACTTAGTGCATCTATCACACTTTGTGTTCGCTTTTAGTGTATCAATCACACTCTGTTCACTTAGTGCATCTATCACACTTTGTGTTCACTTTTAGTGTCTATCACGCTTTGCTTCATATAGTGTATCCGTCACACTCGCTTCGCTTTTTGTATCTATCGCACTATGCTCACTTTGTGTATTTATCACACTATGCTCACTTTGTATATCTATCACGCGTTCACTTTATGTATCCATCACACACGATTCGCTTAGTGTATCTATCACATATTTGCTTAACCACCTCCGTTTGCTCCGGTTTTTGGCACACATCTTATTTCCTCCCTTTTGAGGGACACTGTGGCTCGAGACACCAACTTCGTGGTCAAACGCCACCTCCGGTGCTTAACAGTCAGTTTTCGGGGCCCCGAGCTGCGTGTTTCGGCCCCCGAACCTTCGTTTTGCATCGGTTTGGGTCCATTTTTGGCAGGAACCTTATTTTCATTGTTATGAAGGTCGTAGAAGGGTGGGAGGCCAGCAATTGTTCTAAAGACTAGCTTTATTCCTTCATCGCTCTTTATCGCCCGTTTTCTTCACTAGAAAGCTGACTTTTTCCATCCCCAGGCCACTTTTTCTGACTTTCCACCACACCATTGTGTTGTGCACACATGGGAGGCCACCAATATGGCTTGGCCGGCCATTAACTCTTCCTGACCCTTTTGAACCCCTCTAAAAAGTTGATTTTTCTCTCTCCTGGTTCACATTTTCAGGGTTTTGACCACATAGCTGTGTTGTGCATACATGGGAGGCCACCAATATGGGTGGTCGGCCAGCTTTTCTTTCTTGACCCTTTTGAACCTAGTCGGCCGGCCAGGGGAGGTGGTCGGCCGGCCACCTGAACCCTCTGAACCTGGTCGGCCATGACCCTCTCACTTGGTTCCTTACAGCACCTCTGCTTCTGATCCTCAGATCTGAGGGGTCTTTTGGAAATTTGAATTTGATTTTCCCCCCCTTTTCTCCACTCATCTCCTCTATAAAACCAGCCCGCCCAGCTCATGTTGAAGGGTTACAAAAATTTGTTTGGAGCTCTTGCATTAAATCTCCCTCTTTCTCTATTCCAACCCTCAAAACACCCTTGGTTCTTGGCCATTTCTACACCAATCCATAGCACTACACCTCCACACTCCATTCTAGCAACTTGAAGGCTATTTCTAGAGGCTAGGAGCACCATTTCTTGGACCAAAAGCTGTTGAAGACTTAGGCTACAAGGGTAAGTCTCTTTTCCCTCTCTTTTGGCTCTATTTTGCATGCTTTCTTAGCCTTTTTTTCTTGCATTTTTGGGCTCCAACCTGAACTGTAAATAGTCATATTTTGAGCTTATGTCCATATTTGATCAAGGGTCTTTCTCTGTTTGAGGTCTCCTCCTCACCCTTTGTGTTTAAACTCTCTTTTAGGCCTATTTTTGCATGATATTTTAGGCTTATTTTTGAGCTGTTTTGGACTTGGTCATAAAATGTGAAATGCCTTTTTTTGAGCCCCTCTTCCACTTTGTTGAAGCACTCTCCTCTGTTTGAGGTCAGCTGCTACCACTTGCCTCTTTATCCCTCTTTTAGGCTTTTTTCTTGCATGCTGATTTAGCCTCACTTTTGTTCATTTTTGAGACTTGATGTAAACTGTAAAGTGCCTTTTTTTGAGCCCCTCTTCAATTTTGTTGAAGGGATATTTTCCATTTGGAGCCAGCTGCTGTCCCTTGTCTCTATTCTCTCTTTTAGGGCCATTTTTGCATGATAGATTAGCCCTATTTATGTTCATTTTTTAGACTTGTTATAAACTAGAAAAGGGCTTTTTTTGACATCATATTCATGTTTTATTAAGGGCATTTTCTTATTTGAGGTCACATGCTTCCTTGTATGCTTGATTGTCCCTTGTTTTGAGCCTTATACCTAAGCTCCAATTGCATGTTTTGTTTGGGCTTCTAGCCACTGAAATCCAATGGATTTTTAGTGGCTGGAACACTGTTTTGAGCCTCCAAATCAGAGGGGGGTGACCCCCTCTCACCTTGTTTTGTTTGATGGTCTTTTTTGGCCTTCCAAAGAGGCCCTATCTTGCATGCCTCGCTGATTGATTTCAGGGCCAATTTGGTGAGTTTTAGGGCTATCATATTTGATTTTCAAAGTTTTTTGTGCCATGATAAGTGTCCTTGATGCATGTGCTTAATAACCCCTTTGTATGCCCTCTAAAAGAACCCATCATTTGTGCATGTTTTGGTTGCATTTCAAAGGTTATTTGGGCATGTTTTGGCATGTTTTATACACTGATTTTTTCTGGTTTGATGAGTTCTCACTTGCTTCATATACATGTCATGTAAATCATGTTTGCTAGTCAAAATCGCATGCTATTTTAGTCCATCTTGCTAGCACCTTTTGGCCATGGTTTGAACTAGAAATGTTCATGTTTTAGGACTGCCTTGGTTCTGTCTTTGTGCCTCATGATCAAATAATGCATGCTTTGTATGGCTATAGGTCAATGCATGTGCCTAGTTTTGTGTTTCGGGACCATTCCATGCATCGGGTGTCATGTTTCCATGTTTCGGGGCCATTTTGCATCACATTTCAGTGCTAGAACTTGCATGTCTGTATGCCATATTTCATGCCTTGTCATGCCTTGTTAGAGTGGCATTCGTGCCTTAGGTTCGGTCCTCGGTTTGCGTGCATGTGCTCACGCATCTCGAGTGTCTCATTTTCATCTCATGGCCACTGATGTGGGTGTGGCTGAGGTCCACTCATATTGGCATAACTCCATCATGCATTGCGTATGCCATTTCGATTTATAGCATTGTGTATGCTAGGTTGCATGTTAGAGTATCGTGTATGCCATGATACATTGTGCATCGTGTATGCCATCTCATAGCATTGTGTATGCTAGGTTGTATATTAGTTGCATTCATGCATGTCATGCATGTTGCGTTGTACTTGGGATAGGAGTTAGCCCGAGCACGGGAAACGAGGGACGTTTTGTACTCCAAGTGACGTGACGTGTCTCAATTCGACCCATGTACACTCGGATTATCCAGGATGGAGTTTAGGCCGTGTTGTGTTTATGTGTGCATTCATTCCATATTGAGTCGTGCAATGCGACTCCGCGGCCATCATGCATCGAGATGCGCGATTGGTGGTGCGAGGATCGAAGACTACGCCCTCAAGAGTAGTCAAGCATACATATGAAAATACATTGCCATGCCCTTTCTGCTCTCGCTCTGCGACAAATAAAAAGCGCAATCTTTTGGCGCTTCGCGCAACATTCCGGGCTTAATTGTAAACAAGAGGCTAATTGGGGCGTCGCAATGAATTTTCGCGCCAAGCAACCCGAGCATGCATCATTCATCATTTGGAACGGAGCCGAGGCGGTCCATGGATTTGCGTGCCATTTATTGTTTTCCCAGATTAATTTGCTAATTAATTAGGATTTTGTACTTATTGGGACTGTATTATTTATTTGGGACTGTATATTATTTTGGACCCTCCGAGCGAGGGCAATGTTGTAATAAGTGTGTGTATGTGTGATGTATGTCTTCCAACCGCACGTCTTTCTCCCTTTTATTTACCATCTTATGATGGTTAGATTAGGGCATGTTTCAATTAGCATACAGTATGATAGCATGTTTGCATTCATTCATCTGTTTTCCATGCACCGAGCTCAGCGCATCATACCTCACTACATTGTATTTCAATTCCAAGTTGAATACGTGTTAGCTGTAGCATTCCATATGCCATGTTTAGAATAGCTGAGCCTGCTATAGTTGCATTTTTGCATGTGTTGCATTAGGCATTTCTGTATAATTAGGGTCACGCATGGATTTCTAATTAGCTTCTGTTTTGGCTTGGAATACTCGGTAAGTTTTACGCTTTAGCATCCTTGCATGCGTGTGAGTGACTGCTATGATAGCATGCTTACCATGAGACTATTTGCTTATGTGATATAACTGCTTGAATGCCTGTGGGTGAAGGTTGGGTTATTTGGATTGGGACAAATGCATTGACTGTGAGTTTTAAGCCCACTAGATAGTGGCAAAACCATCTCTTCTAAGCCCACCCGAGGGTGGCAAAATCTACATTTTAAGCCTACTTGCAAGTAGCAAACCATCTTTCAAAAACAAACATGAAATGTTTTGTTTCAATTCAGGCGATCCAGTCTATACTTGTATGTTGTGCGCATCACATAGTAAAATCTAGGCTAATAACCGGAATAAGAATGCATAATGTTTTCAAAACTAGATATCATGGTTAGTAGAGGCCGATCTTTGATTGGGCGAGCGGGGGTGCTCACGAAGTGACCTTCCCCAATCGTATCCAAGTTCCCGAGTCGAGGCAACTTTGGTGATGACGAACGCGTGGCCTTAAGCAACGAGTCAGGGTTTCCTAAATTTCTCAAAAATAAAATATTTAGGTGGCGACTCTGTATCTGGAAAAGCAGTCCATGTTTGGCACTTCTTTCAAAAATCTGTTTTTCTCAAAACAATTTGCCGGATTTGGACTCTTTGGTTCAGATTAAGAACCGTGACAATTTGAGTCCTGAACTGTAGTAAGCCCAAAATGAACGGAACGGGACTCATCCCTCCCGGGGCGTTTGGGGACGTCTACAAGACCTCAAAACTACCTTTCCACCACTGAAAATCCTTTGGATTTTAGTGGGAGAAAGGCCATTCAAAGACAAGAACAAAGGCCAAAAGAGATGGCTCCAAACAAGGCCTAACAAGGCCTTGGAGGGGGTAAGCAACCCCAAACCAAAAAGAGACCTTAACCAAAGATTTAAAGCACCAAAAAATGAAACTTATATCAGTTAAGAGTTAAGCTTAAAACAATAAGCAAATAGGTCTAAAAGCTTAAGCAAGAATGGGGGTATAAAAGCAAGTTTGCTCACCCTTGAAGAACACCTTCAAGAACAAAGCTCCAGCAGGTTTTCCAGGCTTAAACCACCTCAAGAACTCTAACACCAACTCCCTAGCACCTCAGCAACCAAGGATGGTGTTCTACTAGGTGCTCTAGTGCAAGAATGTGAACAAAAGACACTTTAGAGCACAAACACACACAAAAATATAGAGAGAGAGGAAATATAGAGAGAGAGATAGATATAGAACTTCTATATCAAAATTCCAGAACCTCTAAGAAGGGAGGAGGAGCTCCCTTCTTATAGAATTCCAATTCCAAAGCTTCCTAAGCAAGCTAAAACAAGGTTCAAATCCCTCCATACACGTGTATGGAAGATGTGAATTGTGCATGCCAGCTGTGATAGCTGGCATAAAATATTTGCATAAAGCAGATGAACAAGGCTCGGCTAGAAAATATGGCCGATCGACTAACATAAGTGCCGATCGACTAAAAAGAGTGCCGATCGGCCAACACTTTTGGCCGATGGCAAGAAAACAAGGCCGATGGCTTCATGCCTTGGCCAATGGGTTGAGGGAATGGCCAACAAGCCACCCTCTTCCCTCAAAAACAAAACACAAGTGGTTGGTCCACAACCAAGCACAAAACAGACAAGTTGAAAGATCTTAAGGCAAGGCACGCGACCGAGACCTCCGAGAACTCAAAATGAACACGAGCATGGATAATCCTCGAGTGTTCAAACGATGACGTCCAAGTCTTGAGGATGGTCAAAAATGGGGTGTCTACACCCAGAAATAAGCTTTCCAACGGTGGCGGCCTCATAGCTGAAATCCAAGTATTCAAAAGGATAGGCCTGATTTAGCGAGGGCTGCTCGATTAAAAACATAGTTGGCCGACTTGAAAACTGGCTGGCAGGGAGAAAAAGTGGTTTTCAGGGAGAGAAACTGGTCTCCCACCTTCATTCCACCCTCTAAGCAAGGAAAACAAGGTTTGTACCAAAAACAAACCAAAAAGGATGCAAGATGAGAGATCGGGAGGCAAGGCGCGCAGCCGAAAGCCTCGAAAGCTAGTCTACGGGAATCAAAGGTGGTCTACGACCACAAAAGTGGTCTCCCGGACCACAGTGTTCCTCCAGGCAGAGGCAACAAGGCATGGTTCAAAAACCAAGCCAAACAGAGAACGTTAAGCGGTCCCGAGACAAGGCACGCAACCGAAGACTCCGAAAATCGAAAACCGGTCTCCAAGCGAGAAAAGTGGTCTACGGCCCCAAAGAGGTGGTCTACCAGACCACTCCCTCCCTCCGGGGAAGAAAAACAAGGCTTGGTCTGCAAACTGAGCCGAAGCACAAAGAGTTCAGAGGCCTGGAGGCAAGGCACTCGGCCAAAACTCTGGAAACTCGAAACGAGCACAACATGCACTATCACCGGGCGCTCAATCGATACGCTTGAGTCTTAAGGTCAGTCAAAAATGGGGTGTCTACAGATTGGAACGCCCAAAGAGAGTCTGCCTTCCAAGAGTTAAAGACCAGTTTAGTGACTGCACCAATTTGGACTCTGCCTAATGGTACTGATGGGTTTCAGATTTACAGTGATGCATCCTACAAAGGCTTGGGGTGTGTTTTAATGCAAAATGGAAAAGTGATTGCTTATGCCTCTCAACAACTTTGTCCTCATGAAAGAAACTATCCAACCCATGACCTTGAATTAGCCGTTGTAATTTTTGCTTTAAAAATTTGGCGTCATTATCTGTATGATGTGACTTGTGAAGTTTACACAAATCATAGAAGCCTTAAATATTTCTTCACCCAAAAAGAATTGAACATGAAATAGAGGAGGTGATTAGAGTTAATCAAAGACTATGATTTACAGATTTTATAACATCCGGGAAAAGCTAATACTGTAGCAGATGCCTTGAGCTGAAAGTCAATGGAAAATTTTTCATGTTTGCTCACCAGTCAGAAAGAACGGCTATGTGATTTGGAAAAGAATGAGATTGAACTTGTATTGCGAGAACAAGGTGGAATTTTAGCTGCTATCTTCGCCCAGCCTACAATCATTGAAGAAATTAGAGAGAAACAACTGCAAGATGAATTCTTGAAAAGGATTGTGAGTGAATTCGACTCAAAACCAAGGCCCAGGTTTGTACTTGAGAACAATGCATTGAAATTTCAGAATCGCCTCTGTGTGCCGGATTGTTCAGATTTAAGGAAACACATCATGACTGAAGCTCATAACTCAAAATTTGTCATGCATCCGGGGAATACAGAGATGTATCATGATTTAAAACAAAATTTCTGGTGGCCTGGGATGAAAAAGTGTATTGTAGATTTTGTGGCTTGATGTTTGCATTGCCAACAAGTCAAAGTTGAACATCAACGACTCGCTGGTTTGTTAGAGCTGCTTCCAATACCAGAATGGAAATAGGAGCATATTACCATGGACTTTATTGTGGGATTGCCTCGCTCCTCTCGAGGTATGGATTCTATCTGGGTCATTATTGATCATTTAACTAAGTCTGCCCATTTTCTACCTGTTAAAACTATTTATAATACGGACAAGCTAGCTAATATGTATGTAGATGAAATTGTGAGATTACATGGTGTACCAATATCTATTGTATCTGACAAAGATTCGAAGTTTACATCAAGATTCTGGCAGAGTTTGTAACAGGCTTTGGGAACCAAACTGCGATTGAGTAGTGTCTACCATCCACAGACAGACGGTCAATCTGAAAGAACCAATCAGACTTTGGAAGATATGTTGCGGATGTGTGTTCTAGACTTCCAAGGGAATTGGGAGACTCATCTTCCTTTAGCCGAGTTTGTGTACAATAACAGCTACCATTCAAGTATCGGTATGGCTCTTTATGAAGGATTGTATGGTAGAAAATGCCGATCTCCGATCTGTTGGGCTGAGGTAGGTGATAGACCGTTGTTGGGACCAAAACTTGTGCAAAAAACAACTGAGAAGGTGAAATTGATTCAACAACGCTTAAGAACTGCTCAGAGCCATCAAAAGAGTTATGTGGATGTTCGAAGAAGAGACAAGGAGTATGAAGTTGGGGATCACGTATTTATCAAAGTAACTCCAATGAAAGGACAAACGCAGTTTGGTGTTAAGGGCAAGTTAGCACCGAGATATGTTGGGCCATATGAGGTTCTGGAGAAAATCAACCCGGTGACGTATCAGGTAGTCTTATTGCCAGTCATGGAGCATATGCATAATGTCTTTCATGTCTCAATGTTACGTGATTACTTACGAGATCCGCACCATGTTATCAAGCCGACACATGTACTTTTAAAGGATGACTACACATACGAAGAAAGGCCAATATAGATTGTGAACTGCCGAATTACAAAGCTAAGGAACAAGGAAATACCGTTGGTAAAAGTTGATTGGCAAAACCACGGAGGGACCTATGCAACTTGGGAAACGGAGGAAGATATGATGAGAAGATACCCTGAATTGTTTCCTTTGAATCCAGTATTTATCCAAAATGAAGGTAATTCGAGTTTGGAGGACCAAACTCTTTAAGGGGGGGAAGGCTGTAACAACCCTGACCCATGATTAGCATTAATCCATGCTTAGTTATGCCTAATAAGTAATTAATGTGAAATGTTGCATCATGTGTTGCCTTATATATGTTTATATATGTTTAACGTAGAAAGATTTGTCCATGATTCCGTTTCGGTTTGCGAATTGAAGGCCTTATTGGCATCTAATTCAGAAATTGACTTGATTTATGTGTTATTTGGAATTTTTAGAACATTATGGCAGGTTTAATTAAAATTCGATTTGGAACGATTAAATTAGATTAATTTAATGATCACTTAATTAGCCTTAATTAATTATCATTAAGTAAGCCTATATAAGGCTTCTTATATGCCTTCACTCTTTCTTTTTCTTCATTTCAACACATTTGAGCTCACACACACAAGCAAAACGTGGGAGAGAGAGAAAGAGAGAAGAAGAAAATTGAGATCAAAAGTTGGGATATGAGAGAATTACTAGGAATTATTGGAGATTTGCAAAGCATTTGGGAATTGAAGCTTCCTCACTTGTGCAATTTAGACTCTAGGTAAGAGTTTTAGTCTTTAACCTTGTAATGTAGTTGATTAATGTATGAAAACAAGTGAATTAGGTGAATTCATGTAGGAATTAAGCTAGAATTGAAGAAAGTTAAGTCATTCCATACATGCATGCATATTTATAGCATTTTGAAGTTGTTTTCAAAGATTTTTCCCATGCATGTTGTAATTCTAGCATGAGTTGAAGAATTTATAACGTTTCTCATCAACGGACCACATTTGATCATGTTTTAGAAGCCATGAACTCAAGTGAACACATGCATGTCATGTTCATACCATGTTCTTACATTTCAAGTTGAATTTTCGCATGTTTAACATACTTTTGGGCCTTGATTTCATGAAAAGATCTTCAGATCTTAATGTTTTACAAGTTCTTAGATATTTTCTAGAATTTTGGCCCAAAAAGATGAGTTTTGAGGTGTGGAATTCGAATTTGGAGCTTGGGAGTGCAATTTGAAAATTCTAAATTCTGCATTTCTGCTCGAGCGTGAGATTCTGCGCTTGCGCTCGAGCGGAAACCTTTGTTTTTGCATTTTCGCTCGAGCGACTAGAAGTTCGCTCAAGCATGAAATACATGCTCCCAAAAGTTTCATGTTTTTGCAGACCGCTCGAACGGCAAGAGTTGCGCTTGAGCGGGAACATCAGCCTCACGTTCGAGTGATCATCGAGTGTCCGTCGAGCATAAATATCACATAACCAGTACTTTTTCAAAATTTGCAAAGTGCTCAAGCGTAGGAAATTTGCAAAGTGCTTGAGAGTCCCCTCACACATTGCATGTCCGCTCAAGTGGGGACGCTGTTTTCAGAAAATTTGACCAAGTGTTTTCAAATGCATTTTTGCATCCTTATTCCACCCTAGGCATTCCTAGGGCATGATTAAGACTCAATAAGAGATTAAGACCTAGAAACACACTAGGAATGAAATGAAAGAAGTTAAGTGCCAACCGAGTGTGCGTTTCTGCTATGTACGTGTAGGTCACGCGCCTCAAGTTATTTGATTTGCCTGTTCTACAAGTGGAGCCATCAGTGAGTAATAACTCTGTAAAGTTATGTTTAACTTTAATTATTTTCTAATGCTATGAAATGATTAGTTTTTTGAAATGCTCTATTTTGTATGTGTGAATGGTTGTCCAAATTTCTGTAAAGTATTCATGGCATCCTTAGCGCAAGGCCCTTGCCCGGGGGTAATAATACCATGGTCTCATGGCCCTTACCCGGGGGTAACAATACTGTGGTTTAAGCAAGTTGCAAGTTTCCCGGTACCAGAGGTTCCCAATGGAACTAACAAGCAAGTTAACACTAATGGATGTACCATGTATAACGAAGCATGAACTCTAATTTCTATATGAAGTTGAACAAGAGAATGAATATAAATATGTTTCTATTATGAATTTTAGTTTCCGATTCTGTTATAGACATCATTCATTAGAACCCTTTACTTTGTTATTATTCACTGGGCTTCCGCTCAATATTTATATTATGTATATAGGTGACCAGGCACATGATCAGAGCCAAAGTTAATGGCCTGGAATTCCATTTTGTCAGTCATCCTTTGCGCCTCCTAAGGAGGTTCCAGACCAAGTCTAGTCATATGGCTATGTCTTTTTGAACGTTCAACACTTTGTTTTCTCTTGTTTAATAAACAGTTTGTTTTTGGTTATCTGTACATGGGGTGACGTATAATTACTATACCAATGCGATGTCATGTATATGCTTATAAAGTTTAAGTTATTTTGTCCCATATATGTCTGCACAGCTCAATGGACGTTGTATTTTGTATATTTGCTTCCGCAGCCCCTTGATTATACGTTAATTTGTTTAGAGGCCTCTGGTAATCCAAGGATTACTGGCCGATTACGATGTTAACCTATAGGAGCGGGTTTGGGTCGTGACAACCAATCTAATCTTTTTGGGCCAATTCTGCTGCAAAAAATATATCTCAGATATTTTTTCCTATCAGTTTTTGTCCATTACTCCAGCAGTTTTGCAGAAGTAATGGCCATTAGTTGCCAGCCTTCATAGGCATTAGTTGCTGGCCTTTATGGATGGATGCTTCTCCCCTCTCCCCATGGTGTATAGAAGGAGACCCATCTACCTTGGTTTTTGTACATAATTTTTCCCTTCAAATTATACAGTCAGTTTGCTTGCTCATATAATATTCTTCCTGTGTGAGACGGTGCTACTATTATCAGTTCGCCAAAGCTAACAGAAGGTGCTTCTGTGTTAGCCAGTCTAAACCATCTTATCCGGGGAGACAGAAGTCGATGTGCCTCTAGTACCCACGATGAGGCGGCTAATCTATTTTAAGGAAATTGTGGTATGGCACAAAATTTGGTTTGATTCCTTGTTTTCAAAATTTCGGTTCCATATGTATTTTTGTTAATCATGTTTCATGTTATGTAATTTAACTGATTCAATATAAATCTATTTGTTTTATATTATTCCATAATTTATACAACAAACTTAAAAGAGATTATATATAGTTTCCCTGAAGTGGCTAAATAGATTCATATAATATTATAGAATAACATAGTTTATATGCTTGCCCAGAATTGTTTTGCCTATTTGAATTCCGTGTTTGTCCACTCAGTTTTATATGAGATAATAAAAAATACTTATGCATGCTATTGATTGCCAGACCACTGAAACCAATTTTTTATAAATATGCAAACTGCATATCTCCATATTTAATTGGTTTATTTGAATATGCTACTGTTTCAATTTATTTAAATTAATATATTTGGTGTGCCATCAAAACATATTTTTGACTATACATGCTGCCATGACATTCGCACCTTGAAAGTCAAATTTAGTCTACTACATAATTTATTGTACACACTGCTTTGCATTGAATTTATGTTTGGTTTTCATGTTTAGAATATTAAAAATAAATGTTTGGTTATAATTTTGGAAGCACTGATGTGGTTTATTCTTGCACAACCAAGTTTGTTTTCTAGTCTACTGATTTTCTAAAATAGCAGTTTAATTAGAATTCTCTAATATAATTTGCATATTTAATTATTTTAGTATGATTTTATTTTATGGGTATGGTTCATAATTCCCTACCATGATGTGCATGACTTTTAATTTTATAATATAATTTGCATGCTTATGGGTGTTGCAATTTTTTTTTGACGTGTTAAATATATTCTAATTTTGATTTGTTACATGCTTATTATGTTAGAATTATTTACATGAGTTGTTCACATGTGTACATGGTTGGTGATTTGTTAAAAAGTTTTATTTAACTCTAGACTTGTCTATAATACTTTACATGTTTATTATGTAAATAAAACTGTAAATTCATTTTATTGGTGTTATAATGTCATATAGAATTACCTCATAATTTGAATTTAATTATGTGAAGTTATAATGTTCATGTAACCCTTGCATTTTAATTTAATTTATTTGTTGTTGTGAATTAAATTGATTTGTAACTCATGGCTAGAATTTTAATTATTTAGGAGGTATAAGGATTTGTAACCTTGGTCATAATTCTTGACTATTATCTTTTAATTTAATTTCTAGAGTTATAGATTGATTTTTGTAACTCATCTAACATGATTATTGATTAGTTAATTTTATCATTAATTAGTTTGCTAGACAGTTTCAATTAATTTACTATATTTACTTTTTGCCTAGATTATTTGGTTTGGTTTTTGGTTTTCTGCTAACTTTCTCTACAAGAATACCTATGCGAAAGGGATTAGAAAACAAATACAAAACCAAATGAATAGATTTGGATTGTACAAACAAAATTTTGGACTACTAACCTTTGTGTTAAATAGGAATACCTAAGCATGGAAATTTTTGGACTATATAATTAAAACAATTGTTTTGCTTGAGATTTTGTTATGATTTTTTACCATTATGTAAAAGCAAGGTTTATTTGCTTGTAATTGTTGTAGCAATTTTTTACAATGCCTGTAATTTTGGTTAGCAATTTTTAAATTGCTTGTAAGTGTTGGACCTTGGTTTGTTTTAACCTAGTTCATTTCTTGGAAAAACTTAATTCTAAAAATTGTTTCCCACGGACTAGGAGTCAACATGCTCTTGAAAGTTTTGTCAAAAGGCTAACTGGGTTTTAAGTAGGACCGATGTGACCCTTCCAGTCTTCTTGGGAACATTCTTAACCATGTTTGATTCTAGGTTAAGTGGTGAGACTAGTTTTGAATTACAATTCTAACTGTGGGATATTCTCAGAAAGTGAAAGTCTGTTGTATTTTTCATAAATGACAACTGTCACCGATGTTGTTACTACTGCTAATGTTGGTGGAGATCTGAACCTTGGGGCAACTAGCTTGCAAACCCCTACTGTAGTGACTTCTGTGGTCAACCCTGTTATTGTTCCTGCTATTTCGGGAGGCCCGCTCAACCATCACGAGCGCTCGGAGAAGTTCACGGGAGTGAATTTCAAGAGATGGCAGCAGAAGATTGTAGACCCGACTTCCTCCCCGCGCTCCCCTTTCGGAGAGGGCGCGAATTTGGTCTTACTACAGTTCAAACTCCTGTTACGGTTCTGAATCTAATCTCACAAAGTGTAATGTGAGACTGATAAACACCAAATAGTCCAAATCTGGCAATTAGTTTTGGAAAATCAATTTTGAATTAAAAACGCCAAACATGGACTGCTTTGCCAGATTACAGAGTCGCCACCTAAATGTTTTGTTTTTGGAAAATTTAGGAAACCCTGACTCGTGCTGAAGACCACGTGTCCGTCATCACCAAAGTTGCCTCGGCTTGGGAACTTGGGTACGAGAGAGGAAGGTCATGCAATGAGCACTCCCGCCCGCCCGATCAAATGATCGGCCTCTACTACCATGATATGTTGTTTTTATAGATCAATGTGTTCTTATTCCGGTTATTAATCTAACTTACTATGTGATGCGCACATCATACAAGTATAGACTCAATCACAGGAATTGGAACAAAACAACTCATGTTTGTTTTCAAAAATGGTTTGAAAATGCTACTCGTAAGTAAGCTAAAGCGCGAATTTTCCACCCTCAAGTGGGCTTAAAACGACATGATTTTGCCACTTCGCAAAGTGGGTTTAAAACTCGCATTTGATAAATTGTCCCAATTCCGGCAATCAAGCCTCCATCCACAGGCATTCAACCAGTTAATCACTTAAGCAAATAGCCTCATGGCAAGCATGCTATCATGGCAACACTCATATTCATGCAAGGATGCTAAAGCGTAAACACTTACAGTGTACTCTGAGCCAAAATAGAAAACTAGTTAGAAATAATGCATGATACTAACTATACAAGATGCCTAATGCAACACATGCAAAATGCAGCTAAATAGGCTCGGCTATCTAAAATGGCATATGAATGCAACACTTCATAACGTGTTGAAACATGTATTCAAGTAAGTGTATTGAAATACAATGCAGTTTGAATGATGCGCCGAGCCCGGTACATGCAAGACAAATGAATGGATGCAAACATGCAAGCATAAGGATGCTAATTGAAAAATGCCCTAAAACTAACCATCGAAAGCGGTTAAGTAAAAGGGAGAAAGAAGTAGGGTTGGAAGACATGCACACACACACGCACCCTTATTACAACAATACGCCCTCGCGAAGGAGGGTCTGAATAAATGAGCTAAGCTAATCTAAGCTAAGCTAAGCTAACTAGTCTAATTAATCTAATTAGACTAATTATTACAAACCAATAAAGAAATAGCTAAATGAAGCTACTTAATTATTACAACACTTTAACTAATTAACAAATTAATTAAATTACAAAACCAAGCTAACTAACAAGTAAAGCCCCGAACTTCTATTGCCTCAGCTCTACTCTAAGAAGTTGAACATGCATGCACCGGTTTCCGTCCCGAAAGCTCTCCAATTGCTCTTTAGAAGCTCTGTTTGCAGGGTGTCTTCAAGGACTTGCTGCTGAAACTTACCAAACCAATGCTGGGTAGTGCACCAGTGGCCTGCTGGCCATGAGGAGTTGCTGCCGGCCATGTGCCGGCCAAAAGTGGGTCTCTACCGGCCAACAATTCAAGGGTGCCGGCCATCGGTGTGGCACTACTGGCCACTGGTGTGCTATGACACCAAACTGCAACAGAGCACAAAACAGAGGAAAGTAAGGGTTTCCCTAGGGCATGTATGTACTGTGCCACTCCTTATCATTTCAAAGCATCAAGGGAGAGGCACTATTGGATCCAAAACCATCAATCAAGCATGCAATGCATGATGGCCAAAGATCCAACTTGCACGCATTTCAATAAATGCAAGACAACCAAGACTCTAAGACCACTACCTTATCATGGAAAATCAAAGGCAATGGAGACAAAGGGAATTGGCTCATTTTTATCACTTTGAGTATAAAATGGGCCGATTCACCTTGTGTTCAATATAACGTCCAATTGAACACAATGCAATGCACACATAACATGCTTATCTTGGCATGTTTTACTTGGCTCAATTGTTGTTTACACATTTTACATTACCAAGCCATTCATTAATTGATTTGTCCAATTGTGAAAGTGCCTTAATGAGAGGAAGGTCAATCAAAAGATGACTTAAGACATGGGAGAGACCATGCTTTTGACTAGGAGGAACCTTCAAAAGAAGGTTAAAGCCATTTAAGCATAAGCCTCAATCCCATGACTTAAGCACAACCTCAAGACCAACTAAGCCTCAAAACAAATCAAAAGATGAAGAAATGAGGGAGATGGCAGAATTTCAATGCTAAAATGGCATGAAAAACAAGACTCGAACATGCAAACAACTCATGTACAACATGTTAAGAGACTTAAGCACTAAAGCTAGTGAAGAGCACAACACTAGGACCATGCAATACAATGCTCAAATGGCCAAACTAATCATGGACAGACCTCAAACATGCCAAAATAGTGGCCAAAATGTGTTGAGATGGTAGCATGAAAGGCAAGAAAATCATGTTTATGCATTGGCTCACAAACAAGGCATGAGGCACAACTCTCAAACATCATGAAGGAGTGATATATGTGAGTGTGTGATGGAGAAATATGCTCTGAAATCACATGCTAAATGATGCCAAAACATGCAACCAGCACAAACACAACATGCTAATGACCTTAAAACTCAAAGCTAGTCAAGGGCCTTTACACTACAACCATGCACAACAAGTCTCACATGGCCAAGACCACTCAAAACAGAGCTAAAGCATGTTGAAATAATGGCCAAAACATGCTAAGGTAGAGTTAATACAAGCTAGGATGATAGGCTAAAGCATGAAGCATGTTAAGCCAACAAGCATGATTGCACTACAAGTACCAAAAGCAAGCAAGAGGTGACCCAAACACCCAAAAATAGAGCTAAAACATGTTTAAAAAGTCACAAAAACATGCTTAGATCAAGTCAAGAGGTGGTTGAAAAACATGCTCATCTACCAAGTCGTCAACACGTACAAAGAAGAAACAAGGAGAGGGGATCACCCCCTCCTATTTTGGTCCTCAAAACCAAGTTTTTGCCACTAAAAATCCCCTGGATTTCAGTGGTTAAAAGGCCAAAAAGAGATTGTTTTAAAGGCTCTAAAAGATGGCACAAAACTTGGCCAATAAGCCCCGAAAGAGAGAGGAACACCCCAAACCCCAAAAGGGCCTCAAATAACCATTTTCAACACTAAAAAATAGAGGTTTTTGTATTTGACAACTAGGCCAAAAACAGCATGTAAGGTTGGCCAAACCAATGTACAAAAACAAAGTTTAAAAGGGTGGGATTCTTACCCTTGAAGCATAGCACTCAAACAGCAAGTAAATAACCAATCTTCTGAACCAAAACCACTCCAAGGAGCTCAAACAAGGCCTCCAAGATCCTCAACACTAAGGTGAAGGTGTTTGGCTAGGTGTTTTAGTGCAAATATGTGAAGAAAACACACTTTCAAGCACAAAATATATAGAGAGAGAGAGGAAGAAATATCTCAGCCAAAATTTTCTAACCCATTGCATGCATATAGATAGCTTCTATATATAGAAGATACAAAGGAGCCTTGAAGAGATCCAGCCATCTACGTGGGTGTAGATGAGCTTACCTGTGCAAACAGCTGTCAAAAATATCTACAAAATATCTACTAAAGCAATAGTGGCTGGCCGGCCATTAGTGGTGGCCAGCAGTGCCTCATTAATGGCCGACAGGGCCTACTGATGGCCGGCAGGGCAAATCCCATGGCCGGCAGGCCACTTAGAACACCACCATGCAAAGACCAACACATGGTCCAAATATGAGACAGAATGGAAATAGGGTCTGGAAAGATCAAACCTAGAGCATTCCATCGCGAAAGTCGAGTACTCGACGAGCAATCAAACTTGTTACTGGATGTTCCCTGCAAGAACATCCAAGTCTTGAGGACAGTCAAAAATGGGATGTCTACAAAGATGCTGTTCTACCTAACTACTCTTAACCTTGCAAGGGTTTTGAGTGAAGATCCACCAGCTGTAAAGGAGAATGAGCAAGACAAACAAAATCTCATGGCTCTAGATGTCTGGAATCAATCAGACTTCCTTTGCCGGAACTACGTTTTGAATGGCTTGGCAGATTAACTTTGCAACGTGTTTTATGCCAAGAAGTTGGCAAGGAGCTGTGGGATGCTTTGGACCCAAAGTACAAGACCGAGGATACTGGGGCAAACAAATTTGTTGTTGGCCGATTTTTGGACTTCAAGATGGTGGACTCAAAAACCATCATCAGTCAAGTCCAAGAGTTCCAAGTAATTCTCCATGAAATTCATACAGAGGGAATGTTCCTAAGTGAATCATTCCAGGCCACTACTTTGATTGAGAAGTTGCCTAACAGTTGGAAAGACTTCAAGAATTACTTAAAGCATAAACAAAAGGAGATAACAGTCGAAGAGCTCGTTGTCAGACTCCGGATTGAGGAAGATAACATGAGGAAATGGGGGAATACCTCTACTATGAAAGCAAATGTGGTTGAGCATGGCCAGTCCTCGGGGGTAAAGAAAAAGCCACAGACAGGCAAAAGCTCAAAGCTGGGAGCAAGAGGCGGTGTCTCCAAAAGGCCGGTCTACAAGCCACAGGAACCTACTTTTAGGTTCAATGAAAAGTGCTTCAATTGTGGAAGCGATGGGCATCGAGCGGTTGACTGCCACAAAAAGAAAAAGCCTTACAACAAGTACCCTCCACAAAACAAAAGTCGTGCTCACCTGGCTGAAATGGAGGATTGATCACTAGATGTGGATGACATGTATCTGTTACCTATCGTTTCCGAAGTAAACATGGTGGGGTCCAATCCAAAGGAATGGTAGGTGGACAATAGGGCCACTTGCTACATCTATGTGGAGAAGAAAATGTTCACAACGTTCGAACTGGTTTCAAACGGTGAGAAGTTGTTCATGGGCAACTTTGCAACCTTAACTGTTGAGGGAAAGGGCAAGGTGGTCCTAAAGATGACTTTAGGGAAAGAGCTGACTCTAAACGATGTCCTATATGTACCAGACATTCATAAAAACCTTGTATCGGGATCGTTCTTAAGCAAGCATGGCTTCCGCATGGTATTTGAATCTGATAAGGTCATGTTGACCAAAAACAAGGTCTATGTGGGGAAGGGATATATGTCGAGTGGTATGTTCAAACTAAATGTAATGACTATTATCCCAAAACTTAATGAGAAAGCTTATTCTTCTGCTTATATGCTCGAGTCCCCTAATTTATGGCATGGTAAACTAGGTCATGTAAATTTTGACTCTTTACATAGATTAATCAAGTTAGATCACATACCATCTGTTAAGATTAATCCAAATCACAAGTGTGAAACTTGTGTATAAGCAAAAATAACAAGGATTTCTTTTCATTCTGTTGAAAGAAGTATCGAGCCTTTGGATTTAGTGCACAGTGATATGTGTGACTTGAAAGTCGTACAATCACGTGGTGGCAACAAGTACTTCATCATTTTTGTTGACGATCACACTAAATACTGTTATGTGTGTTTGCTTAAAAGCAAAAATGAGGCAATTGATAAATTTTTTCTTTTCAAGAATGAAGTTGAGAATCAATTAAGTCGAAAGATCAAGGCTATAAGAAGTGATCGTGGTGGTGAGTATGAATCTCCGTTTGTTGAGACTTGTGCTCAATTTGGGATTGTTCATCAAACCACAGCATCATACTTCCCTCAGTCAAATGGTGTTACTGAGCAGAAGAATAGGACGTTAAAAGAAATGATGAATGCAATGTTAATAAGTTCTAAGTTGCCATAGAACTTGTAGGGGGAAGCAATTCTCTCTGCGAATTACATTCTTAATAGAATCCCTTGGAAGAAAGTAGATAAGACTCCATATGAATTATGGAAAGGTCGCAAGCCTTCTTATAATTTTCTATGAATGTGGGGATGTCTTGCAAAAGTGGCGGTACTTACACACAAACGGGTTAGGATAGGTCCAAAAACCGTGGATTGTATATTCATTGGTTATGCACAGAATAGTAGTGCATATAGGTTTCTTGTGCACAAGTCCGGTATTTCAAATATCCACAAGAATACCATAATAGAGTCAAGGAATGTATCCTTCTTTGAAGACGTATTTCCTTGCCGAACCCGAGGAGAGGATCAAAGTTCTAAAAAGGAACTTGAAGATGATCAAAATGAGGAAGTAGATGAGCCAAGAAGGAGTAAGAGGGCTAGGACTGCCAAGTCCTTTGGCCCGGACTTCTTGACTTCTATGTTAGAGGAAGAACCTCAAACTTTTCATGAAGCTGTGACTTCACTTGAAAATCCCTTATGAAAAGAAGCAATTAAGAGTGAAATTGACTCTATCTTACAAAACCATAATTGAGAGTTGGTTGATCTACCCCCAAGCAGTAAGGCCTTGGGAAGTAAGTAGATCTTTAGAAGAAAGATGAAAGTGGATGGGTCAATTGATAAGTATAAAGCTAGGCTAGTTATCAAAGGATATAGGCAGCGAGAAGGCCTGGATTACTTTGATACATATTCACCCATGACAAGGATTACATCCATTCGCATGGTGATTACGATAACCGCTTTACGTGGTCTGGAGATACATCAGATGAATGTAAAGACAGCTTTCTTAAATGGAGATTTAGATAAAGAAATCTACATGGAACAACCCAAGGGGTTTTTAGCTCCAGGGAAAAATAAGAAAGTCCGTAAGCTTGTCAAGTCATTATATGGTTTGAAGCAAGCTCCTAAGCAATGGCAAGATAAGTTTGACAACGCTATGTTGTCAAATGGATTTAGAATCAATGAATGTGACAAGTGTATATATGTTAAAGACACTGACAGAGGTTATGTCATTTTGTGTCTATACGTAGATGACATACTCATTGTTGGTAGTAATGATGAAATAATTCAAACTACCAAGACATCGTTAAACTCTAAGTTTGACATGAAAGATATAGGCCTCGCAGATGTCATTCTGGGTATTAAGATTATCAGAACATCTAGTGGTATTGTATTTTGTCAGTCTCACTAGATTAAGAAAATACTTGAGAAATTTGGTAAATCAGATACAAGTGTGTCTAGGACACCGGTAGATGTGAGTCTACATTTGACCAAGAATAATAGTGAGAGTGTCTCTCAGTTAGAATATTCTAGAGTCATTGGAAGTTTGATGTATCTGATGAGTTGTACAAGGCCGGATATAGCCTACTCTATTAGCAGGCTTAGTAGGTACACGAGTAATCCAAATGCCACTCATTAAAGAGGCATTATGTGGGTGTTAGGTTATCTACGCTACACCCGGGATTATGGGCTGCATTATACCAGATGCCTAGCAGTACTAGAAGGGTATAGTGACACTAATTGAATATCTGATATAAAGGACTCCAAATCCACTAGTGGTTATGTGTTTGCCTTCAGAGGGCCAGCCGTGTCTTGGAAATCTTCCAAGAAAACGTATATATCGAGATCAATGATCGAGTTTGAGTTTATTGCTTTGGATAAAGCAACTGAAGAAGTTGAATGGCTTCTCCAATTCATTGAGGATATTCCACGTTGGCTGAAACCTGTGCCTACTATATGTATTCATTGTGATAGCCAATCGACGATTGGATGGGCATAGAGTCATATGTATAATGGAAAGTCTAGACATATCTGTTGTAGACATAATTCCATACTACAACTACTCTCTGATGGAGTTGTCTCTCTAGACTATGTAAAGTCTAAGGACAACATTGCGGATCCGCTAACAAAAGGGTTAACTAGAGAGTTAGTAGAAATGTTGTCAAGAGGAATGGGATTAAGGCCTTTAATAATGTTACTGGAACAGAAAACCCAACCTAGTTGACTGGAGATCCCAATATCTAGGTTCAAAGGGACAACCTAATTTCATGTAACAGGTGAGTCACTGAAAAGGTAAATCCTCTTGCCCATTCATTTGTATAGTGATACCCTGTGGGGGTAGAAGGTTAAGCTAATGCTTTTAATGACCTAAGTGATATGAATAGTCAACCATGGTATAATGAGATACCTTATATAGGTCACCTATGTGAGTGCGAAATGGGGCCACTTCTTTAAGAATTGGTAAGGCCTAATTCTTTAAAGCCACTCATTGAACCAGGCTAGTGTTCCAGGGCCATACCGGACACATCAATGAGATCAAGAACAATGGTTGGACTAACTCCTGTGTAAGGTCTATTGTCTCGGTTTACATAAACGGCAGAGCAGTTCAAGATATCATGTTCACTGGTCAGCCAGTAAATCCGATAGGCTTTTACTACTAAAGGTTCAAGGCCAATAGCTACCATTTCTAATGCAGGGTTAGTTTGTGTGCTCTCTCTCCGAGTCTTTGTTGTAAACGTTGTCCGTTTTTCTTTATTCGGTCAATTTTTATTCATGTGGGGGATTGTTGGAAAAAAAATATGGTTTTCTGGTGACTTTAATGTGAAATTAAAGTAGGTCCCAACCATTGGTTGAGATGAGATTAAGTGGGTTTAGATTCTTTGTAATAAGGTCTTTACACCACAAAAAGAATGACAAAAAACCATTAAGGATTGGATGAAAAATTGTCTCATAAAGTTGGCCTCATGAATGAGGTATTGGGAATTGTATATAACTACCACACATTGATTGTAGAAGAAGGTTTTGATGGGTATTTAAATCTCAAGATTTTGATAAGGGCATGAGCCCTTTGGGGCATCCAAATTTTTTGAAGGAAGGTAGTTATGGATGCTTCAAGGATGGGCTTGGGCCAAGACTATGGTCCAAGTTGGTTATAGCAAAATTGCTACACGCGCGCGCGCGCCACCCTCCCGCCCAAACTAGGCCGGGTTCGGGTCCGTGGATCTTGGATCTTGGGCTTGGGCTTAGGCTTGGGCTTGGACTTGGGCTTGAGGCTTGAGGCTTGCTGGAATGGGTTAGGTTTGGGCTGGGCCAGATTGGTGGTCCACTAACCTAAATTTTTTGGGCCAAGTCTGCTGTAGATATACACACTTGTGTATACAGAAAAAATATCCTATCAGTTTTGGTCCATTACTCTAGCAATTTTTTAGGAGTAATGGCCATTAATTGCCAGCCTTCATGGGCATTAGTTGCTAGCCTTCATAGCTGGAGGCTTCTCCTCTCTCACCCATGGTGTATAAAAGGAGACCTATCTCCCTTGATTTTTGTTCAAAATTTTTGCCTTCTAATTATTCAGTCAGTTTGCTTGCTCCTATAATATTCTTCCTGTGTGAAAGGGTGCTTCCATTGTTAGTTCGCCAAAGCTAACAAAAAGTGCTTCTGTGTTAGCCGATCTAAACCATCTTATCCTGGGAGACAGAAGTCGACGTTCCTCCAACACCCACGTTGAGGCGGCTAATCTGTTTTAAGGAAATTATGATATCACACAAAATTTGGTTTGATTCCTTGTTTTCAATATTATTGTTCCATATGTATTTTTATTAATCATGTTTCATGTTATGTAATTTAACTAATTAAATATGAATCTATTTGTTTTATGTTATTCCATAATTTATACAACAGTTTTAACTGAGGTACAGTACGACTTGGGTATATACTAGGTACGTCTAGATACGCAAAAAATTAAGAAGAAAAATTTTGAGTACGTATTTTGTGTACCCGATACATATGCAGAAATACTATACGAGGTACTATATGCCGATAAATGCCCAGTATGGATACAACATATTTTTCGAAGTACCCATGCTTCATAGGTCTAAACATAGGACACGTGTGTTAGTTAAGTGCCCCCAAAATGTTTTACCAAAAAGTAATAATTAAAAATATTGACACAGGCATGCATATGGACATCACACCCATTTTAAAGTGT